>PVKU01013983.1:0-25526 GCA_004027475.1 Anoura caudifer
CTCTCTCTTCCTTCCTTTCCTTAAAGCAGTCCCTTTAGAATCTCTTGCAGAACTGGTTTGGTGGAGGTGTATTCTTTTAGACTTCTTTTGTCTGGGAAGCTCCTTATTTGGCCTTCTATCTTGATTGAAAGCCTTGCTGGGTAAAGTAGTCTTGGTTGCAGGCCCTTGGTCCTCATTACTTGGAATATTTCTTGCCATTCTCTTCTGGCTTGGAGCATTTCCATTGACAAGTCAGCTGCTAACCTTATCGGTGCTCCCTTGTATGTTACCTCCTTTTTCTCCCTTGCTGCCTTTAAGATTCTCTCTTTGTCTTGGAATTTTGCCATTTTAATTATGATGTGTCTTGAAGGGAGCCTCTTCGGGTTCCTCTTGATTGGGACTCTCTGTGTTTCCTGGATTTGTGTGACTTTTTCTCTCATCAAATTAGGGAAGTTTTCCATCATTACTTTTTCAAATAGGTTTTCTGTCCCTTGCTCTTCTTCTTCTCCTTCTGGTATCCCTATTATACGGATATTATTATGTTTCATATTGTCTTGCATTTCTCTTAATCCTTCTTCATTCTTTTTGAGCCTCTTTTCCTTTTCTTGCTCTTTCTGGGTGTTTTTTTCTACTTTGTCCTCCAACTCACTGATCCAATCTTCTGCTTCATCAATTCTGCTTTGCATTCCTTCCATTGTGTTCTTCAGTTCAGAAATTGTATTCTGCATTTCCTCTTGGCCCTTGTTGATAGTTTCTATTTCCTTTTTCATGTTGATATAGTTTGCAGTGAGTTCATCGTAGCTTCCCTGTAGTTTCTGGTAGCTCATTGAGCACTCATGGAGCTTCCTGACATCCATTGCTTTGAACTCACTATCTGACAGTTGAGTTGCATCTATTTCATTTAGCATTCTTTCTGGGGCTTCCTCCTTTCCTTTAATTTGGGGATTGTTTCTTTGTCTTCCCATTGTTTGTGAGACTCTGCTTGTTAGCCTCAGCTTCTTAAATTGATCTGTTTTGGCTCCCTGGGTTTATGGTGTGAACTTCTATGGTAGAATACCTGTGAGATTCAGTGGTGCAGTCTCCTTCAGGTATCCTAGTGTTCACAGCTTCCACTGTCTCAGCTGTTTAGATGCCCCCGCTTTGGGACCGACTTTGTTTTTTTTCACAGTTCCAGATTTTTTTTTCTTACTCATGGCTATTTAAAAAGAGAAAAGAGGAAAAAAATGAAAAAAGAAGAAAAAAGAGGAAGGAAGAAAGATAAAATTGGAAAGAAAGGAAGAATGAATAAAACAAGACATAAGTAGCGAGAAGCAAAAGAAGTTGAGAGGTAAAAAAAGAGAAATAATGAAAAATAATAAAAAATTATTTAAAAAAGAAAAAAGAAACTCTTACTGTTTTCAATCTTGTCAAGCCAGTTTTTCTGGTCTTGCTGTCTGCAACGGCTGAGGGGTGAAGGTATTGCTTTTCTCCCTGTTCAGCACTTAGTTATCTTTGGGCTACGCTCCCCAGAGCTAGCCTGGTGCCTCTCTGCACAGGGCCTCAGATGTATGTTCTGAGCCTCCTAGGGAGTGCACACTTTCCCGAGTTTATGGGTGTGAGCTTGGGTCTCCTACAGGGTGTGCGCTGACCCCAAGTTTATGAGTGTGGGTTCCAGATTTCCTGCTTTGCGTGCACTCACCCTAATTTCACAGGAGTGAGCTCCAGTATTCCCCTGGATTGTGCACACTCCCTGGGTTCACATGCATGGGCTCTGTTTCTCTGATGGATCACTCGCATTCCCCAGGTTCCCAGTGTGGGCTACGGGTCTCCAATAGCGCGGGGGTCTCCCGTCGTGTAGCTGTCTCCGTTCCTGCACAGGCATGGGTGCCTCTGGTCGTGCAGCTATCTCCAGTGGTGCCTCCAGTGGTGCCTCCAGTGGCACGTGGGTGCCACCAGTTGCACAGGCATCTCTGATGGGGCACAGGTGCCTCCGATCACGTGAGCTCCGGCATGCACTCCTCCCAGGGCTATGCATGGGTGTTCACATCCCCAAGCGTGTTTGCCACTCAGACCTTAACTCCTCTCTGTGAGACTTCAAGCAACCAGGTCTCTCCTGGTGCTGCTGAAAGCTTGTTTGGCTGGGGAGGGAGTGGTTGACTCGGCTCCTTCCCTAGAATCCAGTGGCAGGCCTGGCAAGCGCCAGCCAAGGGCCTCAGCCACCCTGGTCTCTGCACTGATCCCTAGGCTCTTATTGCTCTGAAGTACTTTCCTTACCATCTGGTTTTTCAATGTCCACTACAATTTTTGATCTCCTATTTTCAAATATGGTTGTTTGCCCTGTTCCTCCGTAGATCGGTCAGGTTTTTCTCCCATGTGTAGGGGGAAGTGGAATCTGCACCCTCCTACCGCACTGCCATCTTCCTTCCTTGTTCAACTATACTTTAAATAAACAAATAAATAAAAGTTTCAGGAATTCTGCAACCCAGTTGATATCATGTTAGTAGCTTAATAGCAGCCACAGCAGGGATATGTATACCAAGGGAATGTGCAAATACTCCAAATCAGGGCTTTTCCTCCCAGAAGGGGGTTGTCAAAGATTTGCCAACACACCATTGGCTGCATCAGTATGCTTCCTCACCTCTAAGCACTAAGGGATGCCGAATGGTGCAGAACCTGTGAACCTGAACTTGCTCCTCTGCAAAATGGAGAGATTCACTATTGCTTCCCACATCCTAGGCAGGCACAGCCTCATAAGTGGGTAGAAGAGAGGGTCTTCCTTCCTGGAGGCATGGCTTGAAGGAATATGAATATAATGACCCCACTCAGACCTTAATCACTGCAGTTGCCTTCCTAAGTATGAATTTGATCTTGCCATTTCTCTGCTCAGAAACCTTTGATGACTCCCTGTTGCTTCCAGGATAAAATCAGAACATGACCTCCTTCATTATCTGACCCTATCTACCTCTCTAGGTTTCCCTCCTTTCACCCCTTCCCACACCCTCCAATCTCTAGTCACAAATTCAGGCTGTTTGCCACACATACCCTGTGGACAGCTCCAGTTATTGCTTGCTCACTATGCCCCTTTCATTAGCTAAGAGCACCTTCACTTTGGGAGTACAGAGTTGAGCCCATCATCTGGATTAAAGATCTGGAATGTGAGAGGGGCAAGCAGGGACTAAAATCCCAATAGAGACATTGCTTCAAGGCTAAGGCTGTTGAGGCAGACTTCTTGCATGTGAGACTTGGTTTCACTGCTTACCTGCTATGTGACCTTAAGCAAGTTACTTATCTCTCTGAGCCTTGGTTTCCTTCTCTGCGAAATGGGAATAATAGTACATCTCTCATCAGGTTGCTGTGAAGATTAAATGAGCTGTTACATATCAAGGGCTTAGCACAGTGCCAGGTACACTTAGCATTCGATAAACATAGATGATGTCCTCAGAATCATTGCCATCACCATCACCATCAATATCATCATCATTACCAGCCCCAGATCATTATCATCACTATTATTATTCCCACAAGCAGCATCTTGGACTATGAGTAAGTCTCTGCCCACACAACCCTTTGTGTTCTTCTGCACTTGGTCGGAATCTCTTCGGAGCAGGAAAATCTCAGGAAACAAGTTGGTGCTCTCCACCCCATCCCTGCCACACTGGCAAGGACAGACTTTGGAGATTCCTGGGGCAGCACTAACAGCTTTGACTTTCCCTGTCCCTTATAATCATAGGAAAATTCTGCTAAAACATCCAGAGATGGGGGAGTTTCTCACAAAGGAGATTTGGGTTAGGACTCTCCTACCCTGCACTGCTCGGTGTTAGCTCAGCAGAGCACAATGCTGACAGCACATCCCCCTGGAAGCTACGTGTCTCCTAGCCAGCAGCTTGGTTCTGGGGCATTCCTGCTCCTGAACTTGCCAAGGTAACAGCAGTGCCCTGGAGATCTGGTGGTCCATCGCAGGAGACTTAAAGGGATGGAGGATGACACAGTAAAAGCAAATGTGCTGTGAGACTTAGAAAATGTTTTCCATGTTCTGATGCAGCAGTACTGCAGCCTTCAATGACCCCTGTGGTCTGGTACCCGGCACACAAACTTGCTGGCCCCTCCTCGTATGATTCATCTCAGACATCAGCTGAAGAACAGAAACTCATTCACCATGTATTCAGACCCATCTGCATGTATCTGAAGGGACATTGAGAGAATCTAACAGAGCAGTTGATTGGCATCAGGAAGGCTCCAGTGTCTGCTGGGAATAAATGGATTGCAGACATTGGACCACTTTCCATCTAGAAGCAGTGGCACAGCATTAGTGGGGAAACGAGAGAAGAGCGTGGTCCTGTATGTGTCACTCAGCTCACACAGGACCTGCGCCTGAATCCTGGCTCATGGCAGGTACAGAGAGGGAGTGGAACTGAGAAGCAGAAGAGAGCTGCTCCTCTTAGTGAGAGCTGCTTCAATAAGATCTCTGTAAGGCAGCACAGCACAGAGCAGTGTGGGCTGATAAAGTCTGCTTTCCCATTCAAGGTCACTTCTGGAACATTTAAAGGCAACAGATAGAGGCTGCACTAGGAGCTGGAGGAGGAACAAGGAAGAATCAGGAGAGGGTTTCATGATTGTGGACACCAGGGGCATTTGAGGACAACAGTGGTGGGAACTGAGCATTACCTACCAGGACAAATTCTTAGAGCACGGGAGGTACTTTGGGGACATTCAACACCATGTGGGAGGAATCTTGGTGGAACAGAGTTTCCTCTTAGAATATGTGGAGACAGGGTCCAGGAAGGACCAGCTTTTGACTACTATTGTTTTCTTATGTGTATCCAGGTCAGTCCCCAGTCCTAAGGAATTAGGACTGTTCTTGTTCCCACAGCACCCCAACACTCAAATCTTGCTCCACGAATTACTAACAGCAAGTAGTTTGCCTGAGCAATTTACGTATGTTCCCTGAGTCTCTATTTCCTCACAATAGGACCTACTGCTAGGGCAGTTGTGGGAATTCAATAGATTAATACATGCAAAGTGCTTTGAGTGGCACATGATAAACACACTGCATCTCTACCACCATCATCATCATCCGGAGAGAACAAGAACGGCATAATGGTCCTGCACCCCGATTGTCATGCTGGGAATTCCAGCCCCACCCACCTTATTAACTGTGAGACCCTCGGGAAACTATTTACTCTGTTCTCTTCTGTAAGTGAGCATAATACTAATACCCATGCCTTAGGGGTTTCCCAGACTCAACGGCTCACGTGAAGGTCTTAGAGCTGGGTCACGGGGAGTGCTCTGTGAGTCTTAGCAGTGCCCAAATTAATAGCTTTTATTCAGCATCTGCTTGGTCTTGCTGTAGTCCCTGCATGTGTCTTCAGCCCAGCACCCACTGTGGGACTATGCTCAGCCTCACTGCTGTACATTGGCCCCCACTGCTCCCTGCATGGAATACTCTCTCCTTTTCCCTCTCCTGTTTTAAGACCTGATTCAAGTCTCACCTCTTCCAACAAGTGTCTCCTCAGCCCAGTGACCTCCCTCTTCCCTGACCTCCAACCTAATGTGATCACGCACAGAGAAGCACACAGATGTTCTCTGCCACAGGCACCTGCTCTGTACCTGATCCCATGAAGACATGGGGGACAAGGTCATAGATTGGAAAGGTCCCTGCCCTTGTGCTCATATTAAGGGGAAGATAGACAGATAAAGGAGGATTTGCAACCAATTAACAAATGTTCCGACAGGAATAAGCTCAGGGGCAGATGGGACATGGAAAAGGAAACTAACTAGCAGAAGTTTCCCAGAGAAGCAGATGCCTGTGCTGAGTCCTAAAGGGTGAAGGGTGGCTGGCAGAGGTAGAGGGATTCAAGAAGAAGGTGCCCCAGGCTGTACTACTTTCCAAGACTTGCTGTAAAATTCCCACATGCACTGGGGCTAAACAGTAGAATTTTTCTCTCCTGTTTCTGGAGGACAGAAGTCTGAGTACAGGTGTTGGTAGGGCCTCCCTATAAAGACTCCAAGGGAGAATCCTTCCGTGCCTCTTGTAGCTTCTGATGGCATCCAATCTTTCCGGTCTTCATGTAGTTTTCTTCCCCTCTTATCTCTCCTCTATGTGTCTATGGTAAGAATACTTGTCATTGGATTGGAGGCCAACTCAGATAATCTAGGATAGTTGCATTTTAAGATCTTTAACTTAACTATATGGACAATTACTCTTTTTCCATTTAAGATCATATTCACAGGTCCCAGGTGTTAAAATGTAGACCTGTCTCTGTGGAGACCACCATTCATGTTGGGTCAGCATGAGTAAGGGGATGGGGCCCAGGCAGTTGGTTTGTTTTTCACCTGCCCACAGGCCTTCAGGGACTCAGAGTCAAAACACCAACATTGACTGTGGACCCTTCTTGCCTCCTCAGCACCCTTGAACTCACCACTCATCTCATACTTGCCAACTCTCTACGGGCTTTCCTGCCTTTGTTTGCCCATCAGCACTGCCAGCTCTGTCACTCCCCCCAGCATGCACATGCTAGTGGGGGAGAACTGGGTGGGTGGAGGGGCCAGGCCAGGCCAGTACAGCCCCTGGGGAGTGGGCCTTGAGGGGAGGGCTGGGATGGATCACCCATGCCACACTGGGCATTCTTTGGAGTGACAAGGTTATTCTAGCTCCTGAAGTTGGCCTGGCTGGCCAAGCTATCATGTTCCATGGCCAGAAAGGCATGTTCTTTCCCTCCCTCTAAATGTGGTCCTAAGCCTCCTCCCTGAAGCCGGGCCTGATTGGCTCCACCTGGCTAAGAGGGGGCATTTGTAAGCAGGCCGTGTTGGTTTCAAGTTCCAGCTCGGCCACTTAACTAAGGAGAAGCTTCAGACCTGGGACTTCTCCGAGCTTCTGTTTCCTTAACCATAAACCCTTAACCTGCTGGTCTCAGAAGTGTGTTGTGAAGATCTTCAGCACAGCAGGGTGTGAAAAGCCCTTGGCACACTGTAAACATGACAACATAATGAATTAGGTCAGCCTGAATCTGTTTCAGTACAAATCACTCAGGCGAACATATAATGTACATGCACATGCACACATGCACGCATGCACACACTTTTATTATTGATTAATATCATTGCTCCATGACCTGGTTTCCTTCTTTCCTAGTTATCTTATTGCCATGATTTCAATCCATAGCCTGGTTTCTTTATTTCCTAGCTCTCTGGTTGCCATGATTTCAGTTTGTGTTGTGGACCCACATCTGTTATAATGGTTCCTGGTTCCCCCCACATGACGCAGAGTCCCTGTGCATAGTAGCAACACCTCTGTCTCTCCAGTAATGGGATTCAGTGCAGGGTGGTGACTGGCTGCAAGACTTATCCCTAGAACGAGTGGTGCTTCATTGCCTGCTCCTCACACAGGCACCCCTGCTGACTACTCAGTGACTTCAACAAGGGTCGCTACAAGTCTGGAAAGATGGAGATTGCAGCCCGCTGTCCCCACCCTTCAAATTACCCTCAGCGAAGATGCTGACTCCCCTAGGGACTAGGGTGACACAGCCCTTGATCACTTCCTGGAAGCAGAGTATCTGTCTCTTTGCTGACATAGTTTCTTTACTGCTCATAATGCGGGTCCTGCTGAGAGCAGACATCTTCACAGGTGGATTTTTCTGCAGCCTCCCAGAGCCCTCCAGATGGCTGAGAACATGGGGACTCTGGTTTGCTAACTTGTTTGCCCCAAGTCTTGGAGGAAATCCTGCCCGGTGGATCAGAAAGACGCTTTCATTCTTGGTCTGGGAAGGAATGTAATGCTTTTCTCACCTTTCAAGGCAGAAAGTGGTCAGCAGCCACTCGAACTGCTAAAATTACAGCCTGGGAGCAGGGAACTTGGATTTCATTCTCTGTTACTAGCTGGCTGTGTGACTCTGGGCAGGTTACTCCACCTCTCTGAGTTTTAGTCCCCTTTTCTGCACAAATGTGGGGCTTAGATCCAGTGATCTCCTCGGCTCCTTCCTGCTGAGGTCTGAATTGCTTGTTATTCTGGAAACTACCCTGATCTTCTCTGTGTGTCTGTTGGGGAGGTGGGCTCTATTTCCCCAACAGTACCTCCCTGAATTCTCTGCAGTCCAAGAGCACCCTCTAGGAGAGTCAGAGAGAAAGCCTTGCAGGATGCTGGTACCATGGCACACTTTGTTTTTCTGTATTAGTTTATTCAACAAATATACATAAAAATATGCCAGCACGAGTCTAGGCACTAGGGAATTTGTCATGAAAAAATGACATCCCCATCCTTATGGAACTAGCATTAGGAGACAGATAATGAACAAGAGTTGGTAAGACACATGGTATGCCAGATGGTGATTAAATATTAAGCAAGGAGGGGAAACAAGGGGGTACCAAAGGAGGGGGTGGCAATTCTAAATGCAGGGGCAGGAAGATCCCACTGAGAAAGTGACCACTGATGAAACCAGGGTGTCACAGAGGTGAGAGTTCAGAAGGAGAGGTGTCCTGGAGCTCAGGCTCCCCTGGAGCATGATATAACAGACAAAGAGGGCACAGGAAGATTGGCCTGGGTCCTAGGCAGGAATGTCAGGGAGGCTATGAGTGCAGGGAACATGCAGGGCTTCTTAGGGGTACAGAGAGCTCTGGCCCCTATCCCCCTTGCTAATGGAGTCAGGAAAACAGGCCATCCTGGACTGCAGCTTGGGCTGAGAGCACCAGGCCAGGTCTCATCTCCCACTCCCAGAGAGCAGCCTATTCCCGGGGCCCTGCCAACCCCAGAAGGACCATGCAGCAGCGGCCCCAGCCCGCACTTGCCCAGAGAACCATGTGATCATCTGCTGGTGAGTAGTAATGAAAGACTCCCTGCCTCTCTGCCTCCTCCCCGACTCTCCTTCTCCCCTTGGTACAGCTGGAGATGGTGGGAAGAGGTCAGGGGGCAGCTGAGCATCAAGAACCCTAATCATCTGCAGGGCAGCACCAGGCCCCATGGGCTAAGTGCCATAAGGAGAGAGAAAGGAGAGGTGTGATCAGCTCACCTGGTGGGGAGGTGTGGCTCACCTACAAGGAGATCCTTTGTTGATTCCCTGCATGGAGAGCTGAGGTAAGGGAGGCTTTTGGTTCAGTCTTGGAGCATGTGCACCAACTCTGTCAGAAATTTTCCACTCAGACCTCTCTCCCCACCTGCTCCATCCAGGTCTTATGGACACCCCTCCCCATTCCCACAGGCCTTGGCGTGGAAGACTAAGTGCCAAGGATGGACTAGGGAAAAGGTGCGATCTAGGGGAGGCCACTTAGGATGCCATAGCACCCCTACCCTATCAGCATCCCTGCCCGAACAACTCTGAGCTTTCCTGGAAGGAGCCCTGTCCTCTGAAGCCTCATTTTCTGTTTTCTGCCTCTTCCTCTCCACCTTGTGGAGCCTGTGGCCACCAGATTCTGCCTGGCTGCCTTCTCCCACTGCCCCACCACCTCGGGGCCCACTGGGCCCCAGTCACAGCCTGGGTTGCACCCAGGGCCCTCTCCTCCCCCAGAACTGGCCTTCTGCCCAAACCATTGTCCAAAACCTTCCTCAGGTTGGCTCACTTCTACAAGGTGGTATCATGGAAGGGGAAGTGGGGAGAAACAGAGATGTGTAGAAATTCAGGAAAAAGAAAGAAAAATGCAATACATTAAATCAGCTGCCCCATTCGAAGGCAATTTCATTGCAGTTCCCAGGATAACAGAGTCAGGGCTGCCCTGGTCCTGAAGCCCTGGGTGGTCAGAGGGAGGAGACTGGTGGGTCTTCATGGGCTCCCCAGCCTGAGAAAGGATCTCCTGTCCCCCTGCCCGGGATCCAGCTTCCACAACTCTCTTTAGGCCTCTCCTGACCACCCTCCTATCTCCAGGAAGACCCTCCACCCCACCATCCTGGTCTCTCCTACCTAACTCCAAAGTCCCAGTGAGGAGCACTGCAATATTTGGCCTCTGTAGGAGCTTTAAAAATAGATTGTGGATCCCCTGCAAAAAAAAAAAAAAAAAATCCCTGGCTAAAAATAGCTCTCAGCATCTAGGGGAGGAAAAAGAGAAACTGCAGCAAAATTCAACTGGAGCAGTGACTTCCCTGCCTCTGATGCTCCAGGTCAGTTGCAGTACTGGGGAAAGGAGGATGGGGGTCCTTCAAGGACAGGGAAGGATCTGAATCACAATCCATAGCAAATGCTGCTCTCTGCTCCCTGACTTTGGGTCACTGGACCCCATTAGTCCCAGCATCCAGGCAGCACTCAAAACAACATCAGGAACCATGGAGGCCAGAATAGGGAGCTGTGCAGAGGGGCAAGGGTACCCAGGGGCAAGCAGTGCAGTGTCCCCCAAAATGAGAGTTCAGGGGGAGCAGTACATCAGGCTAGGTTCTCAGACTGAAAGCCCCTGCCATGCAAACAGCTGCAGAATGGCTGAGGTGCAAATGCAGAGGCTTTGTCTGGAAGAGCTACTGCTTTTGCACCAACAAGGGTCAGAGAAACCCTTTTGGCAATTGTCATTAGGAAAGTCAAAATTTATATCCAGGACATCAATGCAACAGAAGGGCAACCCATGGTCTCATTTAAGGTCCTTTTCTGTGTTGGTGGTAAGGAGAGCTGTGTGGAAATGACAGCACAGCATGGAGACATGGCTTTGCTTACTGAAAATGCTTCAAGGAGAGTGTTCAGGGTATGAGCTTATGGAGACTAACACACACAGCTCCTTTGCTCATGCCATAACAGCTATTACAGTGAGCTGGAGAAAGATCAGGCTGCAGCCTGGGAGGAAAGGGTCTGGCTGTATCTGAACCAGTGATTTGTCTGTACTGGTCACAGGAACAGAAGGATGTTAATGAGCTGACTAGTGGATTATTGGGGGCCAGGGAGCACCCCTTAGGAGAGGTATCAGTGAACCCAAGAAATATGCACCATGTCCCCAAACTAAATTTTACAGCTGATGGTCTGTCACTATAATTTGTCATAGAGGTTGTAAACCGACATGCACACAAAAGCACAGACTTACATACACAGA
The DNA here is from genome assembly GCA_004027475.1 of Anoura caudifer. Taxonomy (NCBI): domain Eukaryota; kingdom Metazoa; phylum Chordata; class Mammalia; order Chiroptera; family Phyllostomidae; genus Anoura; species Anoura caudifer. The sequence goes on from PVKU01013983.1 coordinate 10,954, forward strand.
AAGATAGAAAGTGTGTTTGTCAAATGAATTGGGTTTCAAAATACACACACAGCCTACCAATGATCCTACATGTTCCAGTGTTCCCTGGACTCGTATCTTTTCTTCTAAACCACCAGGTGGCCACTTAAATGCCCAGAAAGGAAAGAAAAAGCTTTTTGATGACTAAAATGCAAATGCCCTTCCAAATAATTTGTGGGAGATTAAGTTCTTCCTAAAGTTCATTCATACTGCAGGTGAAGAGGACTTAATGAGTGCGGAGGAAGGGGCAGGGATGCCACGGAAACGTTAAGTGGCGATTCGTGGTCAGTGGTTCTAACGTGCATGTCCCCCGATGAGATCGGCTAACAGGGCATGAAGAGGGAACACGTCACAGCTCCTGGACCACAATTTTTTGAAAGTTCAGGGCAAGTAAAATACCCTCCTGGTCATTTTATCTTCTTAGCCTGTAGGGCTACCTTAGTCTTTTTCTCCCTAAAGAATTCCTTCGCCTTCCCCTCCCCAAGGATCACAACCTGATCAGCAGCGTGACATCGGGGTCAACAGAGACCTCAGAGCAGGCCAGCCCACCCCAGGTTTGCATCACCTCCACAACACACTGGCAGGAAACGTGTTTGTCCAGCCCAGCGCAAGCTCTTACTGTAAACTTGCAAAGCTCTTTTCTCTCTCTTCCTCCCTCGATCCCTCTACAAAATTGGGATAGCAATCTCCGTTCCTACAAGTCATCTATTGTATAGCGGGGTTAAAGTGAATGCACTTTGAGACAGCGGCAGGAAAACCCAATAACAGGAAACAAAAACAATCCTCCCTCCCTGCTGAACACTAGCTCTTGATGGTGTCGGGGCACATCAAGATTGCAGTGGCCTACGTGGCCTCCACACAGAGCTTTGCCGCATGCTGTGAAGGGCTTTACTCCACCCTTTCCAGTACTTTTCCTCTTCTCGGACCCTCATTCTTGGCTCCCCCTAGTGGCCAGGAACTCATTGCGCTAACCGGGGATGCTTCCTGCAAATGTAATTAGCCAATGGTTTGGTTACAACCACACTCTTATTAACTAACAGTGGCAGAAGGAGCCATCCCTGTTTCCTTGGAGACTTAGCTATGCATGCATCTATTGCATTAACTGCTCCCTGTGAGCTCGAAAGCCCCCAGCTTATTATCTGCATAGTGCTCACTGCATGGGATGTAGATGACAACCTGGTGTCATCACTGTGTTCTAGGCCAGTGCTACTCAAAATGTGGTGTCCTGACCTGTAGCATCAGTGGTAACTGGAATCTTGATAGAAATGCACATTTTGGGGGCCCCTTCTCAGACCTACTGAATCAGTAAGTCCAGGGTCTGGTGCCCAGGACTGCATTTCAACAAGTTCTCCAGATTTCTGATCCACAATGAAGAATGAGAAAGGACTGGCTTAGACCAAGCATGCCCTCATACTTTACTCCCATTAATGTCCAGAAATCTTTCTTGACTATTAAGGCACTTGGCAAAAAGAAAACTGAGAGATACTTCTTCCTTATTCTAATCAGTAATGCATTGATTGAAGTAATGTATTGATCACCATAAGGAATACCTCTGCCAGGTTTGCCACTAAGGAGACTCTCCCTACCCCTCTCATTGTCACCCACTTTCTTTTCATCAAAACCCAGTTTGGAGTAAAGTCTTAGTGGCTGAAGCATCTTTGAGCAGTGCTTGGAAACCAGGAGTAATGAGGACCCTGACATGGGGATGTGAGGCAACCTCACAGAGCCCCACCCAGTAAGCTGGCCACAGCCCATCAAAAGTAAGCAGGACTGAGAAAGAAACCAGACAGTAGGCAAGTAATTGTTGACACAGAAAATACAAACCTTAGCTTTGCTTTTTGGACTTTTCCAGCTTATTGCTGTGAAATACACCAATTACTCTTGACACTGTTAAGCACAGAGGGCTCAGAATCATTTTGATGAGTTGACTAGTTCTAGGAGGTCAATCTAATTTTATTTTTATGGGTATTTTAAAAATATGCTTATGCAGGGAAGGGAAGTATCTTTTAATATACCCCAAACATCAAAAAGAAAAGTTAGTGACAAATGAGCCACAATGCAGAGAACACACTGAACACAGCAGTGTGGCCTTCAGGCAGGATCTTAGAGGTCATCGACATCAACTCCCTGCTTGGCTGAGGAGGAAACTGAGATCTGGAGTTGAAGACTTGTCCTGGAGGACAAAAGGTTTTGCCCAAAGTCCCCTATCCATCTATTCCCTCCTAATTAATTCCAGGTCCAGTTAGCAAGGAGGAGTTCAAGGTTATTCAGCCTGTCCATAGCCTGGTGAGATTCTGGAAGATCTCTGTGATTGGGTGGTGTTGGAAATGGAAAAGCATTTTTTCAAAAGACATCTGATCCCTTTGCCATGTCATCTTCCAGCCTCACTGGATAATTTCTCTCCACAGAGACCAAGTTGGGAAAAAAGCTCCCAGGATGTCAGGCTTCCATGTGGAATTTCCAGGGCAGGTGCCTGCTGCTTTCAACTGCCCTGTTGCCTCCTCTGGGAGGTTGGGGACACCTCACAGGCAAGGGTCCTTCAAGTTGCCCACTTGACTTTATAGACCCGGAGATCAGAGAGCCTTTGAAGACTTGCTTTTCCCCCATATCTGCCCAGGATATATGAGCAGAGTGTTCACTATGCATGTTGCACCTCCTCCCCCTGCTCCGGAGTATGAAGAGAGGTGCTGGTCATCACCCAGTTCACCAGACACCCAGCCACATCAGGACTGACCGCTGGGGAAGAGAATCCAGCAGCCCCAGAGGAAGGGCAGTGCAGACTCCAGCCCCAAATGGATTTACACAGCAAGTTTGGTTGGTCATGCAATCACCCGTGGAACGACCTAAGTGTTGTCTCAAGAGGTCTTCCAACCAGAAGGTGCCATGGGCCCCCAAGGGCAGCTCTGAGGTTCTTTGTTTCCCATCATACTGGTGGGAGAAATACAAGTATATGCAAGTGATGGTGGCTCCCTCTAGTGGAGTTCTCAGAATTGGATAGTGATTCTGGACCTTCAAAGGAGAAGGCATCTGCTGGAAGATATGGAGCTGGGAGGGTGGCCCAAAATTCTCACACATGTCATCTCAAGGAATAGGCAAAGTTTCTGGAGGAAATGATGTTGTTTTTTTTTATCACCTCCAGCAGGGGAGGCTGTGGCTGTTGGGACAAGCAGTCTTGATGTCTGGCTGTAGGCCTCAGGGTCAGCACCAAGCCAGAAGCCAGCGGGCCAGGAACACTAACCTCCTACACAGGAAGTGTCTTCCAGTCACCAAAACACCATGGACAACTCCCTTTCACTTCCCTGGGACTTGTTTTCCTCCATATGTTGGGGCTGTGGTGTGCAGGTAAACCAGCTTCCTCCCGTATCTGCGATGCTCTAAAACGCCAGGACTTTCAAATGAGCTCATAGCCTACTGCTCAGACAGGAGGAAACCAAAGCATTGCTCATCACCTCCTACACTTGGTGGGAGCCTGACAGTCACCAAGCATTTTCACGAACATCACTGCACTTTGCTCTCAAATGACCATCTAATACACCCTATTCTGATCTACCCAACTCTGCCCCAATCACCAGACTGACTTTGTGTTCTGATACTGAGCTCAGAGATGAAGGATCCTCTCTGAGGCCACAGAGCCAAAGATTCTAGGCAAAGGCCTCAATGAGGTCTGTGGACTTGAGCTTGGGGCCCTGTGAAAATGAGACGGAGAAATTCTATTCCTCCTTAGCAGGAAAAGAATGTTTCTGTGATTCACCCCATAATAGTTATCATAATAATGATGATAATTAACACTTATAAATGTTTACTACAGGCTGGGCACAGCTCTAATCGCTGTGTTTGTATATTTACTCAATCACTACAATCACCTTATATCATAGGTGATCCATAAATGTGCCATTATTGCCTAGATACCAGAATACTTTTAACAGGCACCAAAGCCACCTCGTTATTATTGCTGCCTGCCACCAATTATAGATGCTTAACAAGAATTCAATCAACAGAGTTCCAGCCAAGATGGAGGTGTAGGTAGAAACCCTTCGCTTCCTCGCAGAACCAAAAGGAGGATAACAACCAATCTAAAATCAATAGACAACCAAAAGCACCAGAAAATCAAACTACATGGAACTCCAACAACCAAGGAATTAAAGAAAAATATCAACCAGAACAACCAGACCAGTAAGAAGGGCAGATGGAGAGATTCCACGGTAAGGTGGTGGACTGAGTGGGAGCTAACTGAACGGGAAACTGAGACTCAGAGTTGACTGTGGACTACAGGGAGTGGGGGGTTGCTGCGGTGGGGGAAACTCCCAGTTTCACATGAGAATTCGTTGGAAACTGGGGTTAGAGCCGAGCAGGCCAGCTGCATTGCTCCCTCTCTGGCTCCTCTCCCACAGGCAGCACCACAGCGCAGCAAGGAGGATTGCCCTACCCTGGTGAATACCTAAGGCCTGGCCCCTACAACTTAACAGGTGCACCAAGACAAAGAAAGATGGCCCAAATGAAAGAACAAAACAAAACTCCAGAAAGAGAGCTAAGTGACAAGGAAATTGCCAACCTATCTGATGGAGAATTTAAAGCCCTGGTAATCAAAATGTTCACAGAACTGATTGAGCTTGGTCGAAAAATGAAAGAACAAGTGAAAGATACTCAAAGTGAAATAAAGCAAAATATTCAGGGAACCAGCAGTGACAGGAAGGAAACCAGGACTCAAAGCAATGATTTGGAACAAAAGGAAGAAATAAACATCCAGCTGGAACAGAATGAAGAAACAAGATTCAAAAAAAAAATGAAGAGAGGCCGAGGAATGTCTGGGACAACTTGAAATGTTCCAATATCCAAATCATAGGGGTGCCAGAAGGAGAAGAATGAGAGCAAGAAATTGAAAACTTATTTGGGCAAATAATGAAGGAAAACTTCCCCAATCTGGTAAAGTAAATAGACTTCCAGGAAGTCCAGGAAGCCCAGGGAGCCCCAAAGAAGTTGGACTCAAAGAGGAACACACCAAGGCACATCATCATTACCCAAGATTAAAGATAAAGAAAGAATCTTAAAAGCAGCAAGAGGAAAGGAGAGAGTTACCAACAAACTATGAGCTGGTGTCTCAAAAGAAACCTAGCAGTCAAAAGGGGGCTGGAAAGAAGTATTCAAAGTCATGAAAGGCAAAGACCTACATCCAAGATTATTCTACCCAGCAAAGCTATCATTTAGAATAGAAGGGCAGAAAAAGTGCTTCCCAGATAAGGTTAAGTTAAAGGAGTTCATCATCATCAAGCCATTATTATATGAAATGTTAAAGGGACTTATCTAAGAAATTGAAGATCAACTGTGAACAGTAAAATGACAACAAACGCACAACTATCAACACAGAAACCTAAAAGAAAAAGAAAAAGAAAAACAATGAAAACAAAAAACTAAGCAAATAACTACAACAGGAACAGAATCAGAGAAATGGACATCACATGGAGGGTTTTCAGTGGGGAGAGGGAAGGGAGGAATGGGGGGAATGTACAAGAAAGAAGCAGCATAATTGGTAGGCACAAAATAGATGGGGAGAGGTAAAAAATGGTATAGGAAACAGAATTAAAAGAACTTATATGTACAACCCAGGGACATGAACTAAGGGAGAGAGAATGCTGGAAGGTTGGGGGTGTGCAGGGCAGAGTGGGAATAAAGGGGGGAAAATTGGAAAAACTGTAATAGCATAATCAATAAAATATACTTAAAAAGAATTTAATCAACATAGATCTCCCTATGCAAGAGGATAATGCTTTCCTTTTCCATCATACACCTGGAAGTCAATTTGCCCCCAGTTACCCATGTGATAGGGTTAAAAATCTCAGAATTACTAGGTGGAAAGAGACATTGGAGATTATTTGCCCTAATTCTCCATTTCTTAGATGAAGTGGAGGACTCAGAAATGGAAAGTGAAATGTCTTGCTGCTTATCACTTAATGAGATTAGTGTCAGGGCCTGGACTGGTCCCCAGGTCTCCAGACTCTCAGCCCACAGTTCCTTCCACTCTGCCATACTGTGGCTACCACACACTGGAGCTGATGAACAGCACTGAGACCACCCCTCCTGTGGCCCTGTGAACTTCCAGTCTTCAGCCAGCCCAAATGAGCTCAAGAAATACCATTATTCTGATACCAGCCTAGGGCACCCAAAAGTGACTTGGTAAATCAGTCCTCTGCTACCTCACCTAAAAGCAAAGACAATAGTCACCTCTAGAATGCTGTATTCCAAAGGCAGACAGATGGCGGAGAGCAAGGACAGTCTGAGGGCAACCTGGTGACATCAGCTCTCCTGCTCACAGCATGAAGGTGACTTTCTTCCTTCATCCATCCACTTTGCTAAAGTGTCCATGGTCCCACCCTATGGGCTATAAACTTGGCTGGCAGTCACCTAATCTGAAGGTACTTGAGAATTCTCTGGGTACTTTGTTATGGGTGTTCTCACTTGGCTGTGAAGCAGATTCCCTTTGCTCTAGTTTGAGTGGGGAGGGTGAGAAGTCCAGAAGACAGTGAATAGAATCAGAGGGGGGATGTGTGGAGGGAGAGGAGTGAGAGACTGAGCATGAACCACAGAAACTCAGATGCAGCCCATTCTAAACATGGGGCTAAGAATCAGAGAGGGCAGGGACAACAACTGCCCCTCTCCCATGGCAGCAGGGGCAAGGATGAGGAGCTGGGCTTGTGGAAATCAGGGAGGAGAGCCTGCTTAGGTGGGGGAGGGTCATCCTGCAGGTCAGCTTCTGAGAGGGCGTCCCTGGGACTCCAGCAGCACCCAGAAATGGTCCAGCCTCCGTGTCTTTCCTTTCTTCCACACACCTCTCAAACCCACCACCTGGGAGTCTCCTTGCCCTCCCTTTTTCCCTCACACCCCACATCCAATTCTTCCTGTGGGCTCTCCCTTCAAAATCAGCCAGAATCTGTCTACTTCTCACCAGCTCCTTTGTTGACAGCCTGGCCCATGCCACCATCAACTCTCACTAGATGATTGAAACAGCTTCCTAACTGGTAATTCTGTTAAAATTTAAGTCCAGTTATATCACTTCTCTGCCTAGACCCTGAAAGAATGGCTTCCCCTCCAAGTCAAAGTACAAGCAAAGTCCTTTTAGGCATCTATTAGGTCCTGCCTGGCAAGCCCCACCCTCTGCCACCCAGAGACCTTGGGCCTCATCTGCAGCTCCCCTCCTGTTTGCTACATGCCCTCCAGCCATTCTGGCCTGCTGGCTGTACCTAAAACATTCCAGAAATGCTCCCACCTCAGGGTCTTTGCGTGTGCTATTCCCTCTGCATAAAAGTTCTCTCTGGGTACCTACATGCTTCACTCTTGACCTCCTCTGCTCTTTTCCCACACATTACCTTCCAACTTAGTCTTTCCCTTGCTCCCTTATTTTAAGCTGATCTCCACCCCTCCCCACCTTACTGCACTTCATAGTCCCTTTCTTATTGTCCTCTATTGCATTTGTACTTATGAAGAATACAATATATTGATTATTTATTGCACCAATTGCCTGTCTCCTCCTAACAGAACCTCACCTTCATAAAGGCATGGGTGTTTGTTGATCTTATGTGTTGCCCAGTGCATACATAGTAGGCACTCAGTGAACACTTGTTAAATGAAGAGACAAACAAATGATAGCTATAGCTTAGGAAATGGACATTCACAGGAGACATCAGGGTTACCGGGTTTCTTTAGTAAGAAGAGAAGCCTGTGTGTGTGTGTGCACATGTGTGTTGAGGTGTTTGACAACCACCTTCACTTATAGTAAGCAATGTGTGAGTTCTTGGTGATTTGTATATGTCATATTATGATTTATAATAAAAAACACATTTGGTCTTCATCCGGATTTCTAGCACAGAGCTCCTACAACACCTGGAACTTCCTAAGTGATAACAGGGATAGAAGCATCCTGTTATGTGAATGAGGTGACTTTTGGTGCCTAAGGATGAGGCTGGTAGTCAGAAGAACCAACCAGGTGCTTGGAGGGTTGGACCTTTCAGTCCTACCTGCCTGACCTTCAGGCCTGTGTAACAAAACCTCCATAAAAACTCATGGGATTCAGAAAGCTTCTGGGACTTCCGGCCAAGATGGAAGCATAGCTGCACACACTGTGCCTCCTCTTACAACCAAAAGGACAACAAAAATATAGAATGCCCCCCCCCAAAAAAAAAAGAAAACCCAACCAGGACAGAGAGAAAATTGAATTGTGCAGGACTCCAACAACAATGATTCACCCAGACTGGTAAGAGGGGCAGAGTCCGAGGCGGTCAGAGTCCACAGCTGGTGGAGTTGGATCAAGGTGGGATAAACCAGTGGTGGTTCCCAGGTGTGCAGTCACTCCAGGCGCGCAGGCGGCCAAGCGGACCTTGGACACACATTCACGCACAGATAAACCAGGTGAAAACGGGCAGCAAGACAAACTGCGCGATGCAGGGTCCCAGTGCTGGGAAGTGAAGCCTAAAAGCACCCATTGAAAATACTTGTAGGGGCTGAGGTGCCAGGAGGGAGTCCCAGCCTCACAGGAGAGTTTGTTGGGGAGACCCACGGGGTCCTGGAGTGTGTGCAGGCCCACCCACCCAGAAATCAGCACCAGAAGGGCCCACTTTGATAGGGGGAAGCGGCGGAAGTGACTGAAATCTGGCAGAGAGTGGAGCAAGCACCATTGTTCCCTCTCAGACCCGCCCCCACATCCAGCAGCACAACCCAGTGACTGGGCTGCCCCACCCTGGTGAATGCCTAAGGCTCTGCCCCTCACTGCGTAACAGCCATGACCAGACAAAAACAAAAACAAAAACAAACAAAACAAAAAACAAGGATGGCTCAAAAGGGAGAACAGACCAGGGCCCTGGAGCTAATTCATCTGAGCGACCAGGAGGTGGTCAACCTATCAGATGCAGAGCTCATAGCACTGGTAGCCAACCTATCAGAAGCACAGTTCAAAGCTCTGGTGATTAGGAAGCTCACAGAATTGATTGATTTTGGTCACAAATTAGAGGAACAAATGGAGGCTACAATAAGGGAAATGAAGGAAAATGCACAGGGAAACAATAGAGATGAGAGGAAAACTGGGACTCAAATCAATGGAGTTGACCAGAAGGAAGAAAGAAACAACCAAACAGAAAAGAAGGAAGAAACAAGAATTCAAAAAAATGAGGAGAGGCTTAGGAACCTCCGGGACATCTTTAAATGTCCCAACATCTGAATTGTAGGGGTACCAGAAGGGGAAGAGGGAGAGCAACAAGTGGAAAACTTATTTGAACAAAGAATAAAGAACTTCCCCAATCTGGCAAAGGAGTCCAGGAAGCTCGGAGAGTCCCAAAGAAGGTGGACCCAAGGAGGAACACACCAAGGCACATCATAATTACATTAGCCAAGATTAAAATGAAGGAGAGAATTCTAGAAGCAGCAAGGGATAAGGGGACAGTCACCTACAAAGGAGTTCCCATCAGACTGTCAGCTGATTTCTCAAAAGAGACCTTACAGGCAAGAAAGGGCTGGAAAGAAGTATTCCAAGTCATGAAAGTCAAGGACTTACATCCAAGATTGCTCTATCCAGCAAAGTTGTCATTTAGAATAAAAGGGAAGATAAAGCACTTCTCAGATAAGGTCAAGTTAAAGGAGTTCATCATCACCAAGCCCTTATTCTATGAAATGTTAAAGGGACTTATCTAAGAAATAGAAGATAAAAAATAGGACAGTAAAAAGACAGCAAACTCACAGATACTAACAACCACACCTAAAACAAAAGCAAACTAAGCAAACACTAGAACAGGAACAGAAACACAGAAATGGAAATCACATGGAGGGTTTGCAAAAGGGGAGTGGGAGGAGAAGAGAGGGGGGAAAGGTACAGAGAATAAGTAGCATAGACGGTGGGTAGAAAATAGACAGTGGGCGGGCAAGAATAGTGTGGGAAAAGTAGAAGCTAAAGAACTTATGAAACAAGGACATGAACTAAAGGGGAGAATGTGGGTGGGAGGGGGTGTGCAGGGTGGAGGGGAATGATGGGGGAGAAATGGGACAACTGTAATAGCATAATCAATAAAATATAATTTTTTAAAAAAAGAAAGCTTCTGGAAGAACACGTGGAGATTCAGGGAGAGTGGCTCCCAGAGAGGGCAGGGAAGCTCAGCTCCCCTTCCCATCTCTGAGTGGCTCTCTTCCATCCGGCTGAACCTTACTTACAGCCTGTAATGATGCCCCAGTGATCTAGGAAGTGAAATGTTTCTCTGACTTCCATGAGCCACTCCAGCAAATTAATTGAGCCCGAGTAGGAGGTTATTGGAATCTCTAATTTATAAGCCAGTCATCAAAAGCACAGGTGACAACCTGAACTTATGACTGGCATCTGAAAGGGGGTGGGAGGTGCAGCAGCATTGAGGGAATGAGTCCTCAACCTATGGGTGCTGATGCTGTCTCTGGGTATATTGTCGGAACTGGGTTCAATTATGGGGCACCCAGCTGGTATCTGAGAGTTGCTTGATGGTGTAGAGAAACTCACCTTCCCACAGTGGAATTGGATGCAGAACCTTTTTAGTATAAAAGTGTTTTAACTGTATCCTCTAACCAGAGTCAACACTTCATTCATTCATGTCCTCACTCAGTCATTCACTAGATGTTCTAGGAGTGACAATTCTGTGACAGGTGCTCTGCTTGACATTAGGTGGGTATGTGGCCAAGGATGTGGTCCCTGCTGCCGAGGCTTCTGCAGTACGTTGACAAAGCCACAACACTCAGAATCCACCGGGAGTTTCTGGGCATTAACACAAACTGTCACCCCAGCAACACTTAACAAGGAAAGTAAATTCAGGGCAAGAAAATTAGCCTTGTGTTTTGTTACCAGAGGTAAAGCGACTTGGGTGAGTGTCTACTAATGGGAATTTGCCTCTCCAGAGCACCCTGGCAGGATCTGGGGAGAGGTAAGTGAATAAGAAGGAGGGACTTCCCAGAAGTGACCTTGTTTTTCTTCACCTGAGGACAGGGCAGGGGTGAAGAGCTGTCAGTGACAAGAAGAGCAGTGTGAGTCACACACTAGAAAGAAGTCCTACCTACTCCTGGGAGACCTTGCACATGGTATCGTCTGGGCCCTGGGAAAGCCATGGGAAATGTAACTTTGACCTTGACATTTGCCCACAGTCTTGTATATACGAAGCAGACAACTCCTAGATTATGGGTTACACACTTTGCCTTCTTGGAGAGTATCCCCTGTCCAGGCAGGTTACTGCCAAGGGCAGTCAAGCACCTTTTCGATGGTCTGTGAGTGGCCACTGGGAAGCTGGCCAGATGTTCAAGCATGTTAGAAACTTGCCTGCTTATGTCATGACCACGTAATTTGTCTGCCTAACTTAGCTGTTGATGTTTTCATGCAGCAAAACACAGAGCCTTTGTGACTTTGCCATATATTTATTTGTTAGTCTTCTGCAGCCACATTTTTCCCGGTTGGGTCTGTGGCATGCGCTTTCTGGCATCCCTTGACATCTGACCTCCCCGTACCTGACCTTTTTGCCTACTCCACCAGCTTTACTTCCTCTTATAGCCTCACTCCAACATCCTGGGCCCCATTTTTAATGCTGGCAGGCTTGCTCTCAGCTTCCTGTAGTCTGGTCACTGTGGTGGGAGGCCATGGGAGGGATGTCAGGCCAGGTCGCCCAAGGAGGGCTCTTTTCTTCTGGAGAAGTGAAGGGTCCAGTCTCTCTCTGTCCAGCTGCTATCAAGACCTATGTGTGAGCCTCCTTGCTTGAACCATGGTGCCAGCCTTTTCCCTGCCAAAGAGGAATCAGAATAAAAGGAAGCATAGTTAGTGATATGAGGGTGGGCTGCAAGAGGAAGAGCACCAGACCCCAGGAATGCCCTCTGGCTTCTTCCCTCAGCTCCTCTGGCTTTTGAGTAGTGGTCCCCCAACTCAGCCCCAATTTCTTGTTTGCTCAAACCACACTACCCACTTCATGGGCACCACTGGGGCCCCTGTAACCTATCAGCCACTGCTGAGCACATGCAACCTGAAGCCATCCTGCAGAAGTTGCCTTTATATACTACATCATTAATTATCAACATTTAATAGTTCCTTAGTCCTACAAGAATCAAGTCCAAGCACTTTGCTTGACTTCTAGGCTGTGGGAAGTAAGGCTTCATACAATCTACCCAGCAGGGGCCCCTGTCCTCTACTTCCCAGCACCGTCCACCTTGGCCCCAAGGACCCATCTCTGACCCTCAGTATAGAACAGGAGTAACCTCCCTCTATGATAGTTGTTGCTGAAGCCTGGCTCCTCTCTCACACCACCCACAAGAATGCTCCTTTTCCCTTGCCATGTTCCTTGGTCCCACCAGCCTCCAGACCAGCCCAGTCCACCACTTTCATGAGCTTCTCTGGCCACTCCAACACAATGGATCTCTTTCTTTCCTGGTATCCTGCTGCCTTTATAGTCTAGCCTATTGTGCATAACTGCCTCCTGTTAGAAAGTATGTGAGATGTGGAGCCTCGAGTTCTGTGTTCAACATCTGCCTCTCCCACACCCTGGGCCAAGACAATTAAGCCCTCACTTATCCATCCGGTATGATGTATGTAACTCTGTAACCACCCCTGAGCCCTTCAAGGCAGGCAGGGTTTGGCTGAAAATTAATAAAACCAATAATTGCTTGCAATTCTGTTCCACATGTGTAAAACAGGGATGACAATGATGAGGTGTGTTCCCAGATTCTTAAGGCTACCACAAGGACCAGATATTTGTGAACCTGCTCTAGAAGAGGGAAAGATTCACAAAAATGCCAGTAGTTAGTATTGTGTCTGTGCTGTAAAGCCCTGTGGAGTGAAAAGACTTAACACTTGTAACATCGATCATGTGAGAGCAAGCCCCATGTCCCATACCATGGAGCAACATGTAATTTCACTTAAAGGACAAAGGTGACCTGAACGTGCACTGTCAGCCTGCAGTCCTGGGGGCAGCAGTCTGCCTTGTAGCACTGTCGCTGACCCCAAGGCGTCAGTGTCCCAAGGACATCACCCGCCACTTTCCACGGGCTTTGTCTTGGGGCAGTGACTTCTGCAAAGTGGTTAGAAGCAGAACGAAACAAAGCAAATTCTTTGTTCCTTTGTGAAATTCCAGTCGTCATCAAGCAAAAGATAACATTTTAGCAAATGGTAAACATGCAGTTTTTTGTTGTTTCAAGAAGAATGAACAGAAATCTGATTGCTTTTCTCAGTTGCTCACGTTTGAAAGAAGCCGGTACAAGCACATCTGCATTCAGAAGGACAGCTTGTGTCAGGTGTCTGGACACAGTTTCCAAACACCAAGGCTCTGTGCTGCGCTCCATTCTCCTGATGTGGACATAAACGATGTGCTGCTGGCTTTGCTCTGGGGCTACCCTGGGTACCAGAGTGGGCCGAGCAGCATGTGGAGAGTGATGTTGGATAACGTAAGAAAGTGACATCCTTACCTTCCACAGTAGGAAGTCAACTTTTCTAAGACTTGATAAAAAATGAGAAATGTGGCAAATCTGGAAGAAACAGCTAAAGAGATTGTTTCTGGGGAGTGCAAGACAAGGATGGAGAGGGTGATGGGGCCAGGGACTGCTACAAAAATAACGACTAATATTTTAATTTAAAGGAAAAGAAATAATGCATGAAATTTTTCCTAAACTAAAAGATACAAGTTTCCATATTAAAAGGCCCAAGTTCTAAGTTTGCCAGATTTAGCAAAAACAAACAGAAATGGACACCCAGTTAAATTTGAATTTCATAAGCAATGAGTAATCTTTTGATAAAAGTACATCCCAAACATTGCAAAATTACTCATAGGTTATCTGAAATTCAAATATAGTCATGATATTGCAAAGCACCAGGAGATGAAGAGATGTTAACAACTTCCAGATGGACAAAAAGTCACATACAAAGAAATCAGAAAAGTATCAACTTCTCATGGCAAGACTGGGAGTTTGGAAGCAGTGGAGCAAAGCCTTCAGAATTCTGAAGAAAAATGACATCCATCCTGGAATTTTACATCCATCTAATCATTAACAAGTTTTGAGAATTAAGTAAAGGAGCTTTTAATCAGAGAGATGCAAATTAAAACCACAATGAGATACCACCTCACACCAGTCAGAATGGCCATCATAAACAAAACAACAAACAACAAGTGTTGGAGAGGTTGTGGAGAAAAGGGGACCCTGGTACACTGTTGGTGGGACTGCAGACTGGTACAGCCACTATGGAAAGCAATATGGAATATTCTAAGAAAACTAAAAATGGACCTACCTTTTGATCCAACAATTCCACTGCTAGGATTATATCCTGGAAACCGTGAAACACCAACCCAAAGGATCCTATGCACCCCAATGTTCATAGCAGCACAATTTGCAATAGCCAAGTGTTGGAAGCAACCTAGGTGCCCATCAGTAAATGAATGGATCAAGAAACTATGGTACATTTACACAATGGAATTCTATGCAGCAGAAAGAAAGAAGGAGCTCCTACCCTTCGCGACAGCATGGATGGAACTGGAGAGCATTATGCTAAGCGAAATAAGCCAGGAGGTGAGAGACAAATACCATATGAT
>PVKU01013984.1:0-25521 GCA_004027475.1 Anoura caudifer
CGGCGGCGGCAGCTCTCGGCAGAGACCCGGGGAGTGACTGCTGAAGGGAGCTGGCTTGCCCAAGGCCTTGCTGCTTCCTGGAGGTGGCTCCCCAAAGGTTGCTCAGCGCGGGGTGCCAAGGCCTGGCCCTGTTGCCTCCAGCTGGGACAACTGTGAAAGGCTTTGGCTCCAGAGGTCCCTGGGGGTCAGCTGACGACTGACTTCTCCCTTTACTCCACTCTGCCTCCCTCCCTCACCACAGGGCAGGGAGCCCATGCGTGTGCTCTGCCCGGCAAGCTGCCTGCATGCAAGTCCCCATGTTCTGGGGAGTTCACCTGCTCCAGCGTGGTGGGCGCCACCTCCCCTGGCCACTGCATGCCACGCAGCCCCGATCTCTCTGTTGCCCTGCCCTGTTTTATTTTTATCGCTTTTTGAAACTGCCTTATTTTTATTTGCTCATCCGTCTGTTATCTCTCTCCCCAGCTAGAACATCAGGTCCACAAGAGCTGTCCTATCTTTACTGCGTCCCAGAGCCGACGGCAGGCCTGGTGCATAGTTGGTGCTCACTAGGTGTCTGCGGACCGAACAGCTGTGTGCGTACGAGCGAGTGGGTGGAGGGGTAAACGGCTCTGGAAGGGATGCCTGACTTTCCTGCTCTCCACGGCCCTGCCCCACCCCCCAGAGCCCCTGAGCCAGGCTGCAGCCCCTCCCCCACGTGACCCCGGCTGAGCTGGGGCCTCCTGGGAGGATGGAGCCTGCAGCCGCCTTGGCTGCTTGCCCTGTATTGATCAAAGCTGGGAGGCCTGCTGGCTGAGGTCTGTCCCAGCCCATGGGGGTGGGGGAGTGGGAGGGGGATTCTGGCGGAGATGCGTGCAGGGCTCGCCTGGGGCAGAGTAGTGCTGGCTGGAGATCCATCTGCTTTAGGGGCTGACAGCACCCCTTCCCCGCACCTCTCAGGAGAGGCCAGCCCAGCCCCAGGAGGCTGGCTGGGCAGGAGGGTAGGGACACGGAGGCAAGGATGCAGCTGGACGTGGGCAGGGAACGCTCTTGGCCTCTCGCGCAGCCGCTCACTTGACGGCGAGTCACTGCTTGCAGAGACCGCGCTGCTCCCTCTCTGGGGGCTGAGGAGGGACAAGCGCCTCTGGCAGGGGCCTGTGGGGCACCACCCCGTGCAGAGCACCGTGCAGGACCCAGGGCGAGGCTCTCAGGGAGCTCAGGCTCTGGTGGAATCGCACGGGAGCAGAGCACTGCGCCATTGTGATCCAGGGCACGGGAAAGGAAATGCCGAGGCGAGGTGCCGGGGAAGAGGCCCAAGGACAGGTCCTCCCTTCTGAGTCCTGACCTAAGAATGAATAATAGAGATAATTGCTACGTGGCCAAGAAGGACGTCAATCCAGAGAGAAGTGACGCGCCCAAGGTCACACACACAGCTCTTAGCTGTTAAACTGGGTCTGGAGCCTGGTCCCCTCAAAGTGTAGGATGCTTTGGCATCCTCAGGACCCTGCCTGCTTGTACTGAGTACCTCCTCTGGGCCGGGCCAGGCCAGGTGATGGGGCTGGGATGACATGGGAATGGGCAGCACACCCCTCTTGACCTCAGGAGCTCACAGCCCAGGAGAGGGCACGCATGCACGCATGTGCACACACACACACACACACAACTCTACTTCGAACGGGTCCCGTGATGAAGATACCTAGAGCGGGGAAACTGGATGGTGGAGGAGACTAACTGCATCGGGGACAATCTGGGAAGAACTTAGGAAGGAGGTGATCCCTGAACTGTGTCTGAAAGATGAGTGGGTTTTAAAAAGCTGGATACACAGGGTGGGGGAGGGGGGCCTGGAGATGCTGCAAAGAGGCAGGGCAGCCCAGGCACGGGGCATAGAATGAGGAAGGATCTGGGCGAAAGCAACAGCCCCCTTCCCGGTCTCCAGCCTCCGATCTGCAACCCACACTGCTGCTGGAGTGAACTCTGAAACACGCCTCTGGCCATGCCACCCCCCTGCCAGAGCCCTTCGGTGCTCCTCACTGCCCTCTGGGTAATGTCCTGTCATCACAGAACGTAAGTAGTAGAGGCCACTTCAGGCGTCTTGCGTCCACCCACTCCCATTGTACAGAGAAGGAAACTGAGGCCCAGAGGAGATCATATGCTGGAGCTAAACTAGTGGCCTTCTGAACCCCAGGCAGGGCTCTTTCCCTGACGCCACCCTCTCTGCTCTCCCCACTACCACCCAGCTGGTAGACACACGGAGCCCAGGAAAGTCTGGGCATCCTAAGACCTTTGTCAAAATTGCGAGGGGCCCTAGCTAGCACAACTTTAGCCCTCACTTTACAAACAAGCAAACGGAGGCCAGGAAGGCAAGGGTGGAATCATTGTGACTCATGAGACTTGCAGCCCTGGCTATTCGTAGCTCAGTGGATTGAGCGTAGGTTGTGAACCAAAGGGTCGCCGGTTCAATTCCCAGTCAGGGCACATGCCTGGGTTGTGGGCCAGGGTTCCAGCAGGGGGTGCATCAAAAGCAACCACACACTGATGTGTCTCTCCCTCTCTTTCTCCTTCTCTTCCCCTCTCTCTGAAAATGAATAAATAAAATCTAAGAAAAAAAAGTATTTAAAAAATAAGTAAATAAAATACTTGCACAAAGGTTCTTACTTGACTCTCACATCATGCCCATTTGATAGATGAGGTAACTGAGGCCCAAAGAGCAGAGCAATGGCTCAGGATCACAGGGTGGCTTCATTCATGCCTTCAGTTTTCATACACACACTATGTATTTGCTCCATAGCAGACCCGGTGCTGGGTACCAACAGGGGACAAGACCTCCCCTGTGCTGGATGTTCACGGTCTACCTGGCAATTCCAAGTTGCAGCTGCAGTGCCGTGCCGAGAACACCAACGTGGAAAGCCCATGGCAAGGCTTTGGTAGGGGGGCAAGCGGTATTTCAGGGGAGTTCAGGGTGGGAGCTGGGGAGAGTGGGAGTTCCAGGAAGGGCCCTGGCCAGCCTCGTGCTTCCTGCCTGCCAACCCCAGCTCCTTCCTGGAGGATTTAAGGCTGTGTTGAGCAGTTGTTTTAAATTTCCGGGCAGGGGGCTGCAGGGAGGGGGAGCTGCAGGCCGTCTGGGGTGTGGGCTGCTATTTACCAGGGCCCTTTGTGGGATGCAGCTCTCCAGGCTGGAGGCTCCCACAATTGCTTCCAGCTGGGCTGTCAGCCAGCCCGAGGAGTTGGGGGTAGGTAAGGGGGGCAGCAGAAGAGAGGAACACAGGGGCATGAGGGACCCTTCCAGGCCAGCGTCCCCTCTGCCTCCCTGGGTGGCTCCTCTTGCTGGGACATCAGGCCTGGCTGGGCATCCGTGGACATACATGTATCTATAAACCGGAATCCATCCGGCCTGGACGCTCCTGAGCTTTATGGCCCTTTATGCACTTAATCTTTCATTTCCTCTCCCCTGCTTCATCTCCCCTCTCACTTCCCCTCTTTCCCGGGAGGAATTGCTCTGCTCCCCTCCCCCGCCGAGGCTCCATGGCCCCTTTGTCAGGAGGTACCTGTGAGTACAGCTGTCCCGACTCCCTTGGTCTCCGGCAGGGCCCCCGCCATTCATTCCCTTTACCTCAGTGAATGACCACCACCTGGCTCAAAATCCTACCGCACCCCACCCTGGCTCCTCCGCACCCACAGGACAAACACCTTAGCCAGGGCAGCCAAGATCTTCAGCCTGCTCTCCCCACTCCTCTCAGGCACACCCTGGGCCTCAGCCAAACAAACTACAGCACACGGCCCTCTGCCTCGTTTACCTGGGTCCCTCCACCAGACCATCTTACCCATCTTTCCCATTGGGCCCAGGCAGCATCTCCTAGGCCCCCCATTCTCAGGCCGGGTCAGGGCCTATCCTCTGTGTGCCTGCAGCCTCATTCATTCTCTGTAAAAGGAAAACACGATTTGGTCTTGTCTCACACGTCTATGAATAGATGAGGGGGTGGAGAGCTTTGGGGGGTGCACAGCCCTGTATCAGTCTGAGGGGATGGAGGTCAGCTCTTCAGCATTTGGCAGGGGGTGGTCCTGCTCTCAGGGAAACATGACTCTCACCTCAAGAGTCATCTGTGCCCCGGCTGGTGGGGCTCAGTGGACTGAGCACCGTCCTGCGAACTGAAAGGTTGCGGGTTTGATCGCTACTCAGGGCACATGCCTGGGGTGCTGGCCAGGTACCCAGTTGGGGGCGTACAAGAGGCAGCCAGTCGATGTTTCTCTCCCTCTCTTTCTCCCTCCCTTCCCCTCTCTCTAAAAATAAATAAATCTTTTTAAAAAAGGAGTCATCTGTGCTCTCTCCTGATGGATTTCTAGAGCTAGATTCTGGGAGCACTGCTTGTCTCGGGCATCCCCGCTCCCGGCCAGGGTCTGGCTCAGGAAATCTCTCACGAGCATGTGCAAGACGGAGATCTTCTAGTTCTTTCTCATCATGTTTTACAAGGGGGACCAAGGCCCAGAGAGGGAAAGGCATTCACCCAAGGTCATACAGAAATCGGGGCAAGGTTGGGACCAGTTTCTTTAAAAGGTACTAAGAAACCGTTTAATGAAAAGAGCCCTCCCCTGGGAGCCAGAAGACTAGGTATTAACCCCAATTTAGCCCCCACCCCAATCTCAAGCGTGTCACACACTGTCATCTCCTTGGACTCCCCTCCCGTTACCCTCCCCGACCTGGTTTGCTTCCTGCCGCGGATTCTAATGATGAAGGTGGGGAACACGTTCCGAGAGAAGGTTCTGCTCCTTTAAGGCCCGTCCCTCCCTCCCTCCTCCTCTCCCTCACTCCTCTCTTGGAGCAAAGCTCTCTGGAGAGCTGGACCAGGACTGGGGGAAGGTGGCAGGTCCCAGCTGCAAGGCCCGGTGGGACCTACACTCACAGAATGAGTCCGCACCAGACAAAGAATGTCAAATGTCCCTTTTATTCTGGGGGCGGGGTGAAGACAGAGCCTGGGCTGGCGTGGGGAAGAATGGGGCAGGGTGGATGTGTAGGGGCCAGGACAGGGTAGGATGGTGAGGGTTCACTCTCTCAGGGTCCAAGAGGGTGAAAGGTCACACATGAGTCTCTAGTCTGCCCTCCCAAGCCCACGAGAGTTCCGGCCTCTTGGTCAGAGAAGCCACCGGCCCCGGCCACAGCAAGGTTGTGGGAGCCTTGCAGGCCCGGGTCCCACAGATCACCGCCACTAGGCCTTCTCATCGGGTTTCTCCCCACCCCTTGCCCACCAACCATGGAGCCCTTCAGGGTGCTGAGCACTGTGCAGTCCCTTCTCTATGCCTTATCTTTTCCAGTCTTCAGAAAAACCCACGTGGGTGGCCTTGTCACCACCATTTTCGCAGGTGTGGGAAGTGACGGTCAGCGAGGGCAGCGACTCGGGTCTAGACACTTAACTAGGGAAGCGCAGAACCAGGATTTGAAATCATCTAGCTCCAACGCCCCAGGCCAGGCCAGGCCGTTATCACCTTTCCCTTGAGGGCAAAGGTTACTCCGATACAGATTTTAACTCAGAAAGGTGAAGAGACTTGCCTCAAGTCACTGAGCCTCTTTGGGACAGGGACTGGCCGGCCTGGTCCTCCCACCTGCTCTGACTGGCTCCAGGAAGTGACCTTTTCCAGGACGCAGAGCCTGAGCATCGAAGAGGCTGTCTGTCTTCTTCCTCTTGGGTCGGCTCAAGCTCCTGGATTCCACCTTAGAGCCCTGGAGGGAGGAGGGGAAGGGCGGAAGCTGGCTCCTTGTCAGCGTGATGTCCGTCAGCACTCACGTCGAGGGTCTGGAACGCTGGGCTCCTCTGTGAATGGGCTCTGCCTCGGCAGGGGCGGGGGCGGGGGGGGGGGGCGGCACAGGGGACAAGGGGGGGGCGGGGCAAGCTGAGCAGAGCTGACCAGGTCTCAGTGAAGGCCGGTTTTCTCCTTCCCTCTCTCTTCCTCCCTCCCTCCCTGCCTCCTCCTCTCCCTCTTTGGCCTTGAGGGTCAGATCAGGCCCGATTAATGGGCTCCAGGAAGCTAGTTGAGCAGGGGCTGGGAGAGACAGGAGGGGCGGCAGGAGGAGGCGGAAGGCAGGAGAGGAGCTAGGGAAGAGCAGTAAGTGCAGAAGGAGGTGGTATGAGAGACAGCCTTGTGTTAAAATTCCTGTTTAGAGGCAAGAATTCATTTCCTGGGGGCTCATAACACTTGAGTCACTCACTGCAGTCTCACGCTCCAGGAAGCTGCACTGCCTGGCCTGGAATCCAGCGTCTCCCATCCCTTCCCCACGTCGTCGTCCAGACGAGGAGACAAAACCGGGCTAGCGGAAGGCCCCATCCAAGCGCTGGAAGAGCAGGGTCCCGGGTAGGGCCGCCCTGCCCCCAGGGGCCTGCCAGGATTTCCCCACCTCATAGGCCCACTGGTGGAAAGGGGGCTGGAATGTGGGGGGGGCGGGGGGGTGGGGGAGGGGAGCTTGTCCTGAAGCCAGTGAGCATCCTGTTCTCACTCAGGCATGTTTACTTGGGGTGGCCTGGGGAGTCCAGCAGTTATAGGAACAGTAAGTCTGGACAAAGCCCCCTACCTGGGTGTCTCCTTGGACCCAGGTCTCCCAGGCTGCTCCCACTCCACCACTTGCTCCCCCCACACATTCCCTGCCGCCCCACCCCACAAAGGAGTGGGGAGTGGACCTCAGGTTGTGCATCTGTCAGTCACATCGGTTCCTGGGTCTCTCACGGAAGATGCTCAGGCCCTTTAAAAATCAATCAATCAATCAATCAGTCTAAGACCAGATTTAAAGTCTTGCCTGAATGCTACTGGCCCAGCTTCTTTCTCTCTCTCTGCCCCTCTCCCCCTCCCCCTGGAGCTCTTGCAGCTTCTCCAGGGCCCCTCCTGGGCATTCAGGCCTCCCAGTTGAGGGGAAGAGCAGGCAGGAAGCTCTGGTCTTTGAGGGCCTCCGAAGTACCTGTGCTGTGCCACATCCCTTACCTCTGATCTCCACCTCCTAACCACCCTACCAGGTTATTCCTGCCGGTGATGTGATCCCCACGAGCCCAGAACCCGGCAGAGCGGAAAAGTCAGGCTGAGAGAGGGCAGAGACCTGCCTGCCCAAGGCCTCATGTAGGCAGCCCTGGGCCTTGTCCCCACGTCCTCCAAGCTGAACTCAGAGTTCTCTCCCAGGCCACCCCCGACCAGGATCTGCAGGGTCAAAGCACAGGGTCAGGCTGAGATGGGCAGACATCAGAGCTGTAAGGGGTCTCACAGACCACTTTAAATGACCCCTTCTCACATGGATGGGGAGACTGAGGCCCAGAGAAGGCAATGGACTTAGCCAGGTTCTAAGCAAGTTCTAAATGCCATTCGAGGGGCTAGGGGCTGGGCAGAAAACACAGGGACAAAAGACAAGACGGTGGTCTCACAAGTTCTTACCGCTGGGGGACCAGCAGTGCACTTAAGGTCCTCAAAAGGGAAGTATGGGGCCTTCCAATTGCAGAGAGAAGCCACTAACCCGGTTTTAGGTCTGTTCATAGGGCTTCCTGGAGGAGGTGATTTCCGAGAACGGAAAGGGAGCTAGAGATAGGCAGAGAAGGACCGGTGTGGGGAGAGTGGGCCAAGCCCCTCAGTTGCTCAGGGGGCCACCAGAGAGAGTTGCTTCTCTTTACAATTTTTTAGATTTTATTTATTTATTTTTAGAGAGAGGGGAACGGAGGGAGAAAGCGGGAGAGAAACATCAATGTGTGGTTGCCTCTCACATGGACCCCACTGGGGACCTGCCCTGCAACCCAGGCGTGTGCCCTGACTGGGAATCGAACTGGCAACCCTTTAGTTCGATGGCTGGTGCTCAATCCACCGAGCCACACCAGCCAGCCACCAGAGAGTTTTTAAATGGTGAAGTACACCCCATTTTAGGATTGCCAGGTAAAATACAAGATGCCCAGTGAAGTTTCAAATATACAAAGAATACTTTTTTTTGTGGTTCAAGTATGCCCTATGCTATACCTGGGACATACTTGTCCTAAAAAATTATTCATCGTCTGAAATTCAAATGTAACCGAGAGTCCCGTATTTTTCATTTGCTCTCTCTGGCAGCTCTGCCTTGGCTGCCCTGGGGGGGACAGGTCGGGGGTTCTGAGGCTGGGGGTTAGAGGCAGCCCGCAGAGGGGGAGTTGGAACGGCGGGAGGGAGAAGGAAGAGGAAGGCTAGCACCCTAACACTGGAGCAACCGAGCCGGGGTGGCATTCCCAGGAGGGTGGGCGCTCGTCAGAGGGCAGGGTGAGCTCCGTGACGTGACGGGCAGGTACGGCTGAGACTCGCCAAGGCTCTCCAAGTGCAAATGTTCAGGGGACGGTTGGGGACGGCGGGGTTGGAGGCAGGGCCACTGAGGTGTTCTTGGCAGACTGGGGAAGGGAAACTGCAGGTGAGGAGCGAGCAGGGGCCGAGGTGTAGCCCTTGTAAACCCTGCCTCACGGAGGGGTTTGGGGGGCGGCAGCGGGTCCTGGTCCCTGGCAGTACCAGCCCAGACCTACCTCAGCTGGGCTCCTTCTGAGCCCTGGAATTTGACTTTATCTCCCCGAAGGTCACCTTGCCCACAGGGGTGAACATTCCTCAGATTCCTCGGCCCTCCAGGAAACAGCAGGCCCTGCAGGGCCCCTCTCCAACCAGCCTGCTCCTCTCGGCAAGGCTTCGCTGCGGGCCTACTATGTGTCCCTGGGGTCCCGGCCGGGCAGTCCGACCAGGCTGACTTCGACTTTTGTTTTGACGCTGCTTTCTGCCACCTGGGTGATCCTGGGGCCAGGTACCTCTCCTTCCCGAACCGCAGTGTCCTCCCCTATCACTTGGGCATACTTCTCACAGGGGTGTTGCGTGGTCACGTCTTTAAAAAGCACCCACTTCAGCCCTTGGCGCTCAGTAGGTGCCCTACAACACTAACTCCGCCTTTGCCTTCTCTAGCCTCTGTCTTCTCATTTTTATTTTAAATATATATTTTTTAGAATTTAGAGGGGAAGAAGAGAGGGAGAGAAATATCAATGTATGGATGCCTCTCATGCATCCCCCGCCGGGAACTGGCCCACAACCCAGGCATGTGTCCCGACTGGGAATTGAACCGCGATCTTTTAGTTCGCAGGCCCGCACTCAGTCCACTGAGCTACACCAGCCAGGGCTGTCTTCTCGTTTTTAAAGAGTACTAATGTAACCTCCTGTGACTAGCCAGGGCCTGGGCGCATACGAGCCCTGATGGCCCACGAGGTGGCTGCGTGGGAGGCCTCAGAACCCTGTGTTTCTCAGGGCCAGCAGAGGCTGCAGGCGAGATCTGAGGCAACCCCAGCTGCGCAGCGACCAGGCAAATAGGCAAACGCCTACAGCCTCCACGATTTGGCTGCTGGGAGCCAGGGGGCTGGCAGAGGGCTTGGGTGGGAGCGGCTGGCAAGAACAGAGGCAGGGGAATTCACACGGTGGGCAGCACTCTCGAGGCTGCTATATGGGGTTCTCCCATTCCTTCTTCCATCCATACTTCTCCCCGTAAGGTGAGGTGCACATGGATGCGGCCAAGGGGACATGCGCTAAGCCATCTGGAGCCCAAGCTTTTCATTCTAGACCGTTCTCCAGGTATCTGGGATCTGGAATTCCTACCCCAAAGGCCCTGAGCCCACTTCCGGGACCTGAGCCTCCCCTCGCAGTGGACCATGCTGCAGGTAAGGGCAAGGGGTGAGGGGTGAACAAGGAAGCAAGCTGTTTTGCACGGTGGGGGGAGGGGCTGGAGGGGGCAGGTGTGCCTGGGACTTTGGACCTGAAGCCTGAGTTCACACGTCTGCGTATAAGGACTCTTGCCGTAGAAATGAGGCAGGTGGGAAAAGAAGGAGGAGCCTGGCAGGGGGCTGTCACCTGTACTCTTGCCCCAGGCTGCAAATGTTAGGGGTGGAGCGGTGCAGGAGGAGTACCAGGGGGATCGCTGGAGGCTTTAACTCAGTAATGGAGCACTTTTACCTGTAGATTCCCAGCCCTTCCGTGGAAATTCACGTTTGTGTGTCTTGGAGAAGATTCCGGAATTTTCTCTTTTCTTTAAAGATTTTATTTAGAGAGTGGGGACAGGAGGGAGAAAGAGAGGGAGAGAAACATGGATGAGTGAAAGAAACATCGATTGATCGGCTGCCTCTCACACACCCCAGTCCGAGACCGGGCCCACAACCCAGGCATGTGCCCTGACTGAGAATCGAACAGGTGACCTTGTAGTGTGCAGGCTGGCACTCAATCCACTGAGCCACACCAGCCAGGGCTGGCATTTCCATGTTTGACAAAGATGACCAGAGGCCATGCTGGGAGCTTTGTGTCCAGTATCCCACTTAATACTTACAATGGCCCTGTGTGGTAGGCAGCTAGGAGGAAACCAAGGCTGGAAGAAAAGAATTGCCTAAGGCCTCACAGCTGGTGAACGGCAAAGTGGGGCAGAGTGGCCCAGCTCGCTGTCACCTTGCACTCTTCTGCCCCTCCCTCACCCCAAACAACCTTCCGAAATCCCCTCCTCAAACCTCAGAAAGAAATAATGACACACGCCCCTGGCCGGTGTGGCTCAGTGGCTTGAGCACGGGCCTGTGAATTAAGGGGTCACTGGTGCAATGCCTGACCAGGTCCCCTGGTGGGGGGTGCACGGGAGGCAGCCACCTGTTGATGTTTCTTTCCCTCTCTTTCTCCCTCCCTTTCCCTGCTCTCTAAAAATAAAATAAATAAAATTTTTAAAAAAGGAAACAAAAGTTAAAAAAAGAAAGAAAGAGAAAGAAAAAGAAAGAAAGAAAGAAAGAAAGAAAGAAAGAAAGAAAGAAAGACAGACAAACATAGAATTTGGGTTGGAATTCCTGAATTCCTTTTGGACGAATTCTGCCTGGACCCAGGCAAATGAAACTGAGAAACCGTCTTAGGATCCTGATGTCTGTCTCCTTCTCAGTGGAGGAGGAAGTGGCCCGGTGAGGGCCCCTACCCCTGCTGACCTGGGCAGCTCTCAGAGCACGGCAGGACTGGTGACCAAACAGGCACTGAGGCCTTCCAGACAGTCAGCTTCAAACTCAAATGTTCCCAACCTAGGCAGCACCCCCCGCCCCCTGGCTAACTACCCTCACAGCTCAACATCTTTCCCCCACCCCCAGATCTGCAAGTCCTTCTGGCCCTGCCACCCTCCCAGGACCCAAGCCAACAACCCGTGTCCATGCCCATTTTTTTTTAAGATTTTATTTATTTACTTTTAGAGAGAGGAGGAGGAAGAGGAGGGACAGAAACAGCAGTGGGTGACAGATACATTGATTAGTTGCCAGTCACATTTCCCCAACTGGAAATCTGGCCTGCAACCTAGGCATGTGCCCTGACTGGGAATCGAACCGGCAACCTTCCAGTTTGCGGGGCTGACGCTCAGTCCACTGAGCCACACCAGCCAGGGCTCCAGGTCCACTCTTAACTCTGCCCTCTCCAGTCCCAACCACTATATAGGTTACCATTCTGCCAGGTCTACTTCCTTAACAGCTATGAATCTGTCCCCACCTTCTGTTGACCTAGTATCTCCCCTAGTTCAGACCTTGTCATCTCTCAGGAGGGCCACTGGACCCCCAAGCCGTTGCATGTATGTGGCAGCTGTAGGCGTCTCCAGGAAAACAAGGGGCATGCCACCACTCTGCAAAACCCTTCAGTGGCTCCTGTCCCAGAGCCCTCCGTCTGAAGCCGAGCTCTCCTACACCCTCCAGCAACACCGAAGGGCTTTGCGAGTCTCCCTATTCCCTTCCCACACCCCTGCTCTTTCCCGCCTCCCCACCTTCACCGCTGTTCCCTCCTCCTCCGAGAAGCTCTCCCTGCTGCCCCAGGCTGAGTTCCCGAAGACCCCTCTTCCAACAATTGCCACGTGCAGTAATAATAATAGCTGGTATTTACCGAGCGCTACCTCCACGTATTTTTCTTTGATGACTCATTTAACCCTCATGGCCACCTCATGAGGCAGGTTCCACGATCACCTCCATTTTTCAGACGGGTACAAGGCTAAGTGAATTGCCCAGCGTCACACCACCTGGGGATTTGAGCCCAGGTGGCTGGCTGCCTCCAGGAAGCTGGCCTCTAATCCTGAGATTCTGCCTCCTGCCCCGTTGGGTGGATACTGGGGGTAGGGTGTCTCTCTAGAATGTGAGGTCCCGGAGGGAAGGAGGCTTTTAGCCCGTCAGGATGAGCCCAGCAGCCAGCCCGGGGGCTAGCTCGGGTACAGGCCGGAAGCCTGGAGCTCCTGCCTGGGTCTCGGGCCGCTGCGGGGCTGTAAGGTGCCCCTCCCCTCCCCGCCCCGCGATAGGGCCTGGAGCAGCCCAGTAGGGACGGGCTTGGGGCCAGATGGGCTGCGCCGCTGCAGGGAGGCCAGGGCAGCCTGCTGGGCCGCGCGTTGCCGTGGAGACAGGGCGGCGGCCCCGCCCCACCGGGCGGGGGAGCAGGTGGCGGGACGGTGCGCAGGCTGGGAGAGGGGCCGGAAGGGGCCCGCTGGGGAGCCGGGGCCGGTGGGGCGCGCCCTCGGCCCCTCCTCCTCTTCCCCGCCTCCCGGCTCCCGCTGCTCTCCGGGCGACCCGGGCTCTGCCTCGTAGTGGAAGGCTGGGGCTAGGGGACCAGGGCTCTGGCCCCAGCGTCGGCTCTCAGCCCCGATGAGAGCCACTGCACTCGGCCAAATCATGCCTCAGTTTCTCAAGTGTGAAATGGAGTCGGGCCGCGAGATTTTCACGGACACTTCGGCGCCACTACTTTTGTGGCGGTGGGACAGGCTGGAGAATGCAGAGCTGGGTGGTTTCTCATTTTCTTCCCAGATGGAGGCATTTTTCCCATCCAGTTACGCCCATCATAGGAGTCAGAACCTAGGAAGGTTGAAGTTAGAAAAGCTTCTAGAATCTCTGACCCCAGCGACTCCATCATATAGAGCAAGCAACGGCAGCCCAGAGGAGGAGAGGGGCCTGTCCAGAGTCACACAGCGAGCAGGACAGGGGATGCAGGCAGGAAGAGGAACGAGGTCTCGGCCTCCCAGCGCTCCCCCCCCCCCCCCCCCCCCCCCCCCCCCCCCCCCCCGTCATCACCTGCAGCCCAGGAGCCCAACCCGGGTGTGAGCGTGGGGGGAGGGGCGGGTTGCTGTGGGAAGAAAACAAACACCCCCGCACTCCGTTGTGCAAGCTCCAGCTGCTAAGGTGGCAGGAAGGCTGCCTGAGAGCAGACCTGAGATAGGGGCTTCCAGTGTGCCACCCAGACCCTCGTGGTCTCCATCCGTGACCGCTGCACGGCTCTGCGCAGGTGTCCCCGCCCTGCGACAGAGGTGCGCAGGCTGTGCGCTCCATCCACTCCCCCGCCCCTAGTAAGTGAAGGGCTGGGACCCCATCCAGGCCGTGTGCCCCAGTTGGGCCTCTCCCCAGCCCCCAGTCCTCTGGGAGGCCCTGCTTTCCTCAGGAATAAAGCCCCTTTCACCTTCCTCTCGTAGGACCCATCTCTGAGCTCTCCAAGCCTCAGCCGTGGAGGGGAGGGGTGTGTCTGGGAGGGCTGGGCTTGCTTCTCTCCCCTCAGGCGGGAGTCACCGGGGACTGGCCTGCTCTGGTTCCCAGCTGATGGTGGTGGGGGGTGGTTCTGGTTGGGGTTGGAAGTGGGGGGGAGCAGGGCAGAGGCAGGGTCTGTACCTTTAAGGTACAGTTTGCTGCTGGAGTCACACACACACACACACACACACACACACACACACACACAGTCTCTCTTGCACATAGCCATGCGGTCTCACAGCCACACACACTCCCAGGCTCTGTTCTCCCTCCCACCCTCTCCCTCTCTCCACACAGATGTACACACTGTGACACACACGCACACACGCACACACACACACCCATACTCTCTCCTTCTCTCCCTAAGGTCTAGTTTTGAAAAGCGGGCTAGGAAAGGAAAGACAAAGAGTTCTGACCTAGGAAGTGGACCCTGTGTCCTTCTGCCCATCCCGGCCCAGGAAAGGGGGCTTATTTAACAATTGGGTGTCACTGCTCTGGGTCAGGGCTTCAGGGGCAAACGAAGGACCCAGGCAGGGCGGGGGTCAGGCTTTTGGAGAGGGAGGGAAGGGGGTTGATTGACCAAGGGCCCAGCCTGTTGGCTACAAACCCAGGCACCGGGAGGGAGCATCCCCTTCTCCTACTCACTCAAGGTTTAGGGACAAGAGTGATTGTGTGGCTGTGCAGGGAGGTACGGACCAGCTGACCTTTGATTTATGGTGAAGGGCCCCTTGACCTTTCTTAGGCCATTTTACACCGTTGGTCAAGTTCTGGATTAGAATGCTGCCCGAAGCTCTGGAATGAGCAGTCCTTCCTTCTTAACTAAAATTCTCCTTGCTGTAGGCCCACGCGGAGGACGGCAGCGCACGCCCTGGGTGGCCCTCAGCCTTCTGATCTCAGTCGCCTGAGGAAGCCCCGGCCAGGGTGTCAGCTGGTCAGAGCGTCATCCAGATACGCCAAGGTTGCGGGTTTGACCCTCTCTCAGGGAACATATATGAGTCAACTAATGAATGCATAAATAAGTAGAACAACAAATCTATGTCTCTCTCTCTCTAAAAATCAATAAATAATTTTTCTTAAAATTTTCCTGATGATTTATGGGGAACATTTATTTATCCTTCGAAGCTCAGCTCAAAAGTCCCCTCAAAGGCAGAGGGGCTTCCCTGCCTCTGTCCCTGGGGCAGAGTGAGGTCCTGTCTTCCCCGGCCTGTGGGCCTTCCGCACTCTCTACAGCTCTAACGCTTCCATAATTCCGTAAGCCAGTATGTGCGTGGCCTGTGGCTGCTGCTTTTCCTGCATCATCTCATTTACTCGTCACACCCTCTCTGCCTCTGTGGCGGGGATTAGGGTCCCCCTTTAACTCATAGGAACATCGGTGGCTAAGCTACATTAGTTGAACAGCTAAACAGGATTTGAACCCACACCTACCTGGTGTTTCATCTTGGCCTTTCCTCTGGCTCTCGCTGCTCTTCGCAGGCACCTTTACTTACAGGAGACTTGGCAGAGGAGGAGGAGGAAGCCTGTGAAAGGTCCCGGAGGGGCTTGGAACTGATGTCACCACTCTGCGCTCTAGAAGTACCGTATTCCCGGCTGCAGACCCTGTGCTGGGTGCTGGGTGCTGGGACATGGAGCTGAAGCAGACACTGTCTCCCATGGGTGGGGAGAGGAGGTGCAGGCACAGACAATGCCGACCTAGGGTGCCTGGGGCTGGGATCCCACAGGAGGCCCTAACTCAGACTGAGGCTGGGGGACTGGAGAGGCTGGGAAAGGGCTCTCCCCGAAGTGGTGACAAGGGAGTTTGAAGGGGAAGTAGAATCAGCTAGGTAGACGAGGCGTACGCAAAGACTCTTCGGGGATGACAAAAGAATCTTGAAAGAAAGAAAGGTGAGGGGGGTTGGATCGCAAGTCTTTGCCCTCCCCAGCCCTGCTCTCCCAATGGCTGCGAGGTCCGACCTTCTGCTAATGGCCCTCCTGACAGCTGCTCTTGACTCTGGGGGTGTCGAAACCCCAGAGTTCCCTCTCCGGGGCACCTCCAGTGTCAGGAGAGGGGGCTTGACAACGGCTCAGGACCCGCCGCCCCAGCTTAGGCTCCCTTCCTCGTCGCCACCTTCACCGAGGGCATAGCCAGGTGACACGGCTGCCCTTGAGGTTGGCCGAGGGAGATTCCTTGGCAAGTAGAGCTGCTTCGTGAAATGCCCGGTGAGATGCCATGACCCTTTCCCCACTTTGTCAGAAAGAATAGCAGCACCTGGACCCTGACTCAGTTCCCTGGAAAAATGTCAGATGTGGGAACTGAAGCGTCTAAAACGCACCCCCCTAGGCGTTCCCTAAGGTCCTGTCAGCGGTATCTCCTCCGTGATTTTTGCCAGATTGTCCTACCTCATTTGCTTAGTGTTTTTTCTTTAAATGAACTCACTTTTACAAAAATGTAACGAGGAAACCGTGCTGTACTCTAAATATTTTGGCTTTACAAAGACAGAAGGTAAATACAAAAATAAATTCAATGAAAACAAGACAATTTTGGCTTAGATAGTCTTGCTCACTAGGAAGCCTCTCCCTTCCTTACAAAGGTGGATGAGAAAGCAGCCACGAGGCGTGAAGACATGCCTGCCTCTGGGGAACCAGGCCCTCCTCCTCCTCCACTTGATGGGAAGCAAGAGCTGAAAAGAAATAACTTCCCTGAGGTGAGCTGGAGGTCGCCAGTTCTGTGTGGCCAGGTCCATGCCCCCCCCCCCCCCACCTCATCCCCATCCACTGGGTCTACCCGACTTTGGAAACTGTTGCAGTTCGAGCCCTTTGGTTCAGAGAGAGGAGGAAATGTCGCTGAGGCCATTCAGCCAACTGGAGCCGGAGACCCGAGATTTGGGCTGAGTGTGGAACCCAAGAGGCCCAGCTCTGCCATAGCCTACCCAGGGGTCCCCGAGCATGTGCCAGCCCTGCCCAGAACCTCGGGTTCCTCGATGCGTGGCAGGACCCCTCCACGCCCACCCTCTAGTTTTGTTACTAGGGTTATGTCCCAGAAGAGAGAAACCCCTCAGTGCTACTACATGGCTTGCGGAACAGAGTCCCGACTCCCTTGCGAGACATACAAGCCCACCCCCATCCTCACCCCCGTGGCCTGGCCCCTGCCCCCTCCAGCTCATCTCCTTACAACCCCGCCACAGCCATGTTGCTGGGCGCAGCGCCTGCCTCATCACAGCCAGCACGCCATCCGCATTCGCCGAACGGGTGAATCCATGAATATTTTGCCATGTGCTCCAAGCTGCCTCGTCCCTGCGTCAGCCACTTGCTTTGAATGCCCTTTCTTCCTTTCTTGGTCTCCAAGCTTTGATTCATTTCTCACAGCCCTGTGCGGATGTACCTCTCTCCTAAGAAGCTTTCCCTACAATTTCCCAGAAAAGTTCATCGCTCTTTCATTCCACGAAGATCTGTTGAGTGCTTCCCCTGTGCCAGGCATGACGCTACTGGCTAAGGAGACAAGCACGAACAGGACAGACGAGGTTCCTTTCCTCTTGGATCTTCCGTTCTCCTGGGAGCCTCCCAGAGCCCAGGTCTTAGTGCTCCTCTCTCAGTGACCACACGCGATGGAGTCTGTTTGCGCCTGCTGCCCCTGGGCTGTGCAGGAGCTCTCGGCTTCCCTCATCTCCGGCCCCAGGGCCCAGCCCTCCGCTTAGTACGCTGTAGGGTGCGTTGTCCAACACCAGGCACCCTCCCCACGCCCAGAGCTGGAATTAATAGAACAATGTGGCTTCTCGAACAGAAGCAGTGCTGGCCGCCATTTACTGAGCCCACGAGAGCCTACTGTGTGCCAAGCACCTGACGTGTGTTGTCCACCTTCCTGACAGCACACTGGAAGTTAGTAACTGTGAACTGGGACTTAAACTGCCAGGCCAGGCTTGTTTCCCAGCAGGCCCCTCAGCCCTACGCCCTTTGGGAGCCTCTTCCTGCGGCCAGATTCCAGGAGCCTCCTCATTCTGAGCCCTGCTCTGCACACCCCCATCCCCCCAGCACTGGCCTGGCTTCCTGGAATTTGTCCTCCTAATTGAAACCAAACACCGGGGCTCCTCCAGGGCTGTGCCCCAGAGGCCCCCGGTGGGTTTCTCTTTCCCTCCCTCCTCCCTTCCCCAGCTGGGGGCAGGGTGCTCAGCCTTTGGCAGCTTGGGGGGAGGCACCTCCCCTGCACAGGGTGCGGGGCAGGGGCCCTTCCTGTTGCTGGGGCCTGGTTTAAACTCAGCTGTCTCACAGGCTGGAGATGATAGAAGACAAGGAGGCAAGTGAAGGGGAGAGAATGGAGAAGGGTCAGCTGGGAGAGTCCCAGGGACACCCCGGATGAGCCAAAGGCCTGTGAGTTGCAGGCTGGATTTGTGAAAGTCAGCTCCGTTTAAACCTACCATGTGACCTTGGGCCCTGGGCAAGTCACTTCATCTCTTCAGGCTTCAAATGCCTCATCTGTACACAAAAATGGAGACCTCACAAAGTCACTGAGAAACTGGAACGAGATAACCTGCAAGCACTTGGCCGATGGCTGGCGCTCAGTGAAAGTCGGCTCGGTTACTGTCACAGCGGTTGCGTGGGTTCACGTGTCTGGTCGGGGGACGTTAAGGATGTAGTTGGAAAGGTTGCTCAGGGTCAACGAATGTTTGTTGAACGAAGGTATTCATTCAACATTTCACAGAGCACCCCCCCCCCCACACACACAACTGTGTGTGCCCTGGGACACAGCCATGTGCGGGAGCAGGCACCGCCCTCGGGCTCAGAGTTGGGGAGGGGTGGGCAGATGGTCACAGCCATTAAAGGCGATGACAAGGCGGAGCCCTGGTGCTGCTGTGACAGAGAAGCAGAGGAGGGTGCAGAGCCTTCAGCAGGACCTAACCCAGGTGGGGGCAGGGACGGGTCCCCAGAGAAAGGAACTGGGTGAGAGCCGCGTTGGGGTCTGCGTGTTTGCCTCACCTCCTTTCTGCTCTTCCTCCCACCGACATTGGTCACTGTGAGCCAGCGGGACCCAGGGGGACTGAGGCATGTGGTTAGGCTGGGAAGCCTGGGTTGGCCACTGTCGGATGGGGCTGTCCCCACCTTGGGTCGCAAGCACTCCATGTTGTGTTTCCTACCACCATGGCTCACTCCCACCCCATCACCACACTGTCACTGTAACCACTTGTTTTGTGCCCCGTCCCTCTGCAAGTTGAAGTTCCTCAGGAGACATGTTTTACAAAGTGAAAAGACACAGATGGAATTACTTTAAAGAATTATTACTGAGTTTAGATTGAGAGAGGAAAGAAGAGAGAGGGACAAAAACATCGATTTGTTGTTCCACTTATTTACGCACTCATTGGTTGATTCTTGTATGTGCCCTGACTGGGGATTGAACTCGCAACCTTGGCATATCAGATCGACGCTCTAATCAACCGAGCTTAGCTACCCAGCCAGGGCTGGAATTACTTTTAATAATATATTTTATTAAACTCGATATATCCAAAATATTATAAACATGTAATTGACATTAACAAGTTATCAATGAGGTAATTTACGGTTTTGTTTTTCTCACTGACTCTTTGGAGTCTGGCGTGTGCTGGGTGCTCACAGAACACCTCCATGTGGATTCACGCGTTTCGTGGGCACAGTCAGTCTCTGTGGGGGGGCGGTTAGCAGAGTGGGTAGTGCCGCTCTCAGATGTGGGTTCTCCTAGGGCAGGGGCCCTGTCCTTTCCATCCCTTTCTTCAGCACCAGGAGGGGTGTCCCAGGTAGAAGGCTCGGCACAGGCAAAGTGACAGGCATGCAGGAACAAAAGTACGTTCAGGGAAGAGCCAGCCAGCCACGTGGAGGGGCTGCAGCGTGCAAACCCGTGAGGTGGGGGCGGGCAGTGGGGTTGCATGTGTGTCTGTGGCCAGCCTGAGAGAAGCCTCGAATAATGTGCTAAGGAATTTGGATTTTGATTATGTGGGCAACTCAGATCATTTATTTATAAACAGAGTAAGTGTTGCATTCAGGTTAAGCTTTAGACATAGCTCTCTGGTTGGCATTGTGCAGGATACTGTGGGTGGGATTAGTGAGGAGGCAGGGAGACCCGCTAGGAAGCTGATGCCACCGCACAGGTGAGCGAGGATGAGGCAGTGGGTCTGAGGAGGCAGGACAGCGGGGACAGTAAGAAGGCTGCACCGCAGGACCTGCAGACTGAGTGATTTGAGGGGGAACTGCAAGTCAAAAATAAGTCCCAACTTTTTAGTTTGTGGTACTAGTTTTTTAAAATTTTTTCCCCCTAAATTGTATACTTTATTTTAATTATTTTTTATGATAGTTTTTTTTGAGCCAGGACACATGGGAAGAAGGGGAGGAGGAGGGAGTCCGTGGAGGATATCAAGAGTTCAAGGCTGTTACATGCGGGCTTTGAAATATTAGCAGGACATCTCAGGCACAGGAGTAGTAAGTGTCTAGTACATAGTGTGCTGGAGTTCATAAGGGGCGGTGGCATTGAAGCGGGGGCAGGACGCACACCAGCCTGGGATGTCGTAGAGGGCTGGTGTGCATCCCCAGATGGCCTGTCAGCCGAGGTGATGGCTGACTCTAGGGTTCGGCTGCGTGTGTGTCTGTGTGTGTGTGTCTACGTAGGAGACACCGAATGTGGGAGCTTGGGCATGTCTGTAACCTAGGGACCTCTGCGGTCCACAGGTGGTTTGTGTTTTTTGAGCCTTGGCCCGGAACCGGAACTGGGGGCAGGATACGGGCATGATGGCTGCAGTGGGGGCAGAGGCTCCATCCCAACAGACCATGAGGGAACATAGCTCTGAGGTCCTGCTGGACCCAGTAAGAAGGATCCTTGATCTCCAACCAGCCTCTTCCCCTCCCCACTATGTGGTTTGCGGGAAACCTGAGGACCATGCCCAAGGCCCCACAGCAGTCATGACTTCTCGGAGAGAGAGGCTCATGCTTCATGTGGATACTACCTCCCCAAATCCCAAGTGCCCACAGCACCTGCCTCTCCTTACCTTCCCTAGGCACAAGGAGTGTTCTTCGACCCTTGTGGAAAAGGATCCTGGTCCTTTCTGATTAGGAGCGTAGAGAGAGAGGAGTCAGGCAGCTTGCCCCCACCCACGGCCGGGAGACTAAATGCTCCCCAAATTACCCAGCAGATGCCAGGGCTCCAGCAACAAGACCCAGCTTGATAGCTGGCTTTGTGGTAAGCTCAGCCAGCACAACTTTATTTTTGTGTTTCAGCCCCTCGGTAATATACAGACCTCTCACAGGAAGGAGAAGTGGCATCCAGAACTTCTCCCTTGGAAAAAAAATTATTTTTGAACTTTTGCAACACACGCCCAGCTTAATTAACCCTTTTGTCAGTATGCTTGGTCTGCCCTGGGCTGGGTGAGAAAACTGTTTCTCTCCTGTGAGATGGGTGTCGTGCAAATTATCGAGAAAGAGGCAAAAAGCATGGGGCTGGAGGGCCAGCTCTGCTGCTCTCTTGATAGGGGACCCAAGACTGGCCCATGGTCCTCTTGGGACCTCTGGGTCCCTAAGGACCACTCCCTGGACAAACAACTCTAAGGACAGTTAATTGTATGTCCTTCCTCTTGGGTTTTGGGACTTCAGCCTGAGGTGACTGTTCCATGGAAGACCCCGCATCTCACCTCCGCACCCTTCAAATTCTTATTTCCTTACGGACTTGCTATTCAGTGCTGGACCCAGAACGCCTTGAATTAAAGCTCACGTCTGACCCCTCCCACTCCCTTATCTCCAGGTGCTAAAAAGGTACTGACCATCCCACTCTCCAATACCCTTTTCTCTCCAGCCACACTCACTCTCCCTCATCCAGATCAGGTTTTCAACGCTCCGCTCTGCTCCACCACTTCCTGGGCCAGAAAACTTGAGGGCTGAACCCCTCTCCCATTATCTGAGGGCTAAAGCCTGAACTCTAGCATCTTGAACGCATGGCGCCTGGAGACCTACCCACTGGTCACTTTTGCAACTATTCCCCCAGCCCCTGCACGTGCTCCATGCTCCATTTGCTCAACGTGCAAATATTTGTTGAGCCACTACTATGGGCCAGGAATTGTGTTGGCCACTGAGGACATAGTTGCACACATGCCCAGAAATCAAATGTGTTTTGAGAGCTCTGGGGTTTGGGGGCGCTGACGAGGGGCACAGAACTGAGAGAGGGACTGGGCTGCGGCCAGCTCTCTGCTCACTGGTTTCCTGTTTACTATTAACAGCTGCCCATCCCGCCTAGCGCACAAACGCCCAAGCGAAGCTTGGTGTGCTTTCAGACCGGCAGCTCAATCGTAAACTGAAGCAGGTCGCCTCCAGCTGCCTTGAAAATCTGCAAAGTAACCCTTTTTAATCCCTCCCTCCCTCCCTCCCCGGTGCACTCCCCAACTTCTACCTTCCTCCCTGCCCTTGGAGGACATATGGCCCCTTGAAGTTTTTGTTTCCTTGCAAGGGAAGAATATACAGCATCTGTGTGGAGGGGTTTCCTTTATTTTTATCTTATTAAGCATCGAGAGACATGGCAATCTGCTTGCAGATAGTATACGTGCATAATTAATAAAATCTCATTATTTATTTATAAGGAGACACACGAGGAACTGGAGAATTAGGGCTATCCCCATTATATATGAAGAGAGGGAGGGAAAGAGTGGGAGCGAGAGGCAAATACTTTTTGAACATTAGATCCTTCCAGAGAAGTGCAATGAAAAAAAAAAGGCATCTACTCCTCAGCGAAGAGGCGCTCCATGCCCAGGGGGCATCAGAAAGCAGAAACCCGGTTCAGGGAGCTTAAAAAAGGAACGGGGACCAACTTGGTGTTGGCGGTGCTGAGCATGCTCGCTTTGGGTAGTTGGCAGGAGAGCAGGAGGCAAGGTGGAGGGGCTGGCTGCGGGGGTGGGGGGCGCGGGAGGCTTTGAGAGCCAGTTTCAGGGCTTCTAAATGAGGGGCACTTGGGCACAGAATCCCTACTAGGAAGGGGAGAGGAGGGCAGTCACCCACGGGCACCACATAAACAACCTGGCTTCTTTGGTCTACTGCAAGGCAGGTAACTTTAACGGGGCGCGGGGGGGGGGCGGTTCTAAATGCCAGCTTTGCCCTTGGACCTCTGCATGCCAGGTGCCCCGCCAAGACCGCCAATACCGATAACCTAACTTATTATATAACAGCCCCCGCGACCAGCCAGGCAGGGGTCAGAGACTCCCAGGCTTCATGAGTTGAGTGGACCTTCTCCCCTTGGTCTCTCTTCCTCCCTCCTCCTCTCATTTTTTCTTGAGACAAGCTTTAAAATAGAAAACAGGCTTGTACAGGAACCAACCCCATAGAAAAGGGTGGTTTGGAGCGATCCCCCCCCCCCCCACACACACACACCTCCCTCCAGTACAAGCAACTCATGCAGCGGAACGCTCGGCCTTCCCTGGGCGGTGGGCTCCGGGAGGGGGAAGGGGAGAAGGACTGGGGAGGGGTCGGCCTGGGCAGCAGCCCCCGTAGGGTTACCCGGGCGCGTGCAGGGAAACGTCTCAGCAATTCCAGCGCCCGAGCGGAGCGCGCGGGGGGGTGGGGGGCGCGCGGCGCGGGGCACCTTGAAACCGCTGGCGGCCGCGCGCTGATTGGCTGAGCCGCCGCCTCGGCGTTCCAGCCAGGCGCCCCTCCCCCCGCGCCGTCCACCCCGGAAGGAATTTCCTCCTCTGGCGGCCGCTATTGTTGTCCGGTTTCGCTGTTTGGGTCGGATCGCGTAACCATAGTATCCAAACTGTCCGCGCGGGGCCCCAGCCTAGGACCCCTGTGCCCCTAGCTCCCCCCCCACTTTTTGTTGCAGCCTACTTATCATGACTTCATCGGACTCCGGGGAGCAGGGGAGGGGGATGAGGCGGGGTGGGGGGAGCTGGTCCGCTTCAGGCGGCCCCTACTTCGAGATGTTTTCAATTATAATTTTTAAAAAAGTCTGCTTTGTGGGTTCGGGGCTTTTAAATTCTTCCTTACCCCCCCACCCATTAAACCGTTGGACCAAACTTGAATAGGGCTTTCCCTCCGTTTTCCCTTTACCGTCTTCACTCTAGCCCCTGACTTTGCAGTTCACAGCTGTGGGTGGGGTGACTTCGCAGCAGGAATTGCCCCCCAAAACCAACCCCTCAAATCACGGCTGTGTCCCAGTCCCTGGGCTTGAACCAGGGAAAGCGAGGCTGCTGGTGGAGTCGGGAACATCAGATCCTGCGAACCCCTACTCTCAGCTCCGGGGCACTTTTTGGCGGGGTTGGGGTATCCCTGGAGGCGGATGCCAGCCAAACGTCGGGGAGCGGGTGTCAAAGGGATGATGGGTGATGGGAGAAGCAGCTGACAGGCTCTTGGAAAAACAAGCCCCTCGCTCCTCAAATTTCTCCCCGTGATCTAAGCCCTAACATCCTAGTCCGCGCGAGCAGCCTGAGCCCAATACCTGTCCCCCACTCCTGCAAAAAAACAAAAACAAAAAACCAAAAACAAAAGCCCCGTGCCAGCGAAGTGTATTCTGCTGGGAGAGGTGGGGAAGCCAGCAGCAAGTCCGCACCGGGCGGGCTGCGCACGGCGCGGGAGCCCCTGGGGCTGAGGCCCGCAGCGGGGGACGGTGTGTGTGCTGGGGGTGTCAAACATTCCCAGAACTCAAGTATTCTCCCGGCGCCGGTTGGGGCGGGGGCAGCGGCGGCAATAGCCCAAGTTCGGGGCAACACTGCCCCCTAGGGGCCGCCGACGGAGGTTTGCAGCCGGGGCGTCCAGGGGCCCTGAGATTTCAGTCTAGTTCTGGACGGAGCCAGGAGTGCCTGGCAGGAGCCGCAGTGATCCCTTGGCCCACCGGTGACAGACCAGAGGAAGGTTGCGTCAGTAATGAGGGTTTGGGGTGTGTGTGGTGGGGGAGGAGTTGTTTGCTCTAGAATTTAAAGCTTTTGCGGGCAGTTGGCTGCATCCTACAGGCTCCCAATGGACTGGGCCTTTAAGATCAGTGGATCTGGCTGATCCATTGGCTCCTCAATGTGCAGTTGGGGAAACTGAGGGCCAAAGAGGGGGTTAACTCGCTCAGGGCAAGGACACGAGGTTTGAGCCCAGTCTTCCTGGGGTCCTGTGGCTTTTTTGGATTCACAAAGTCCTTTTTCATCCCTGATTTCAGTGGCTCCTTGTTAGAGGGGCATTTTCAGGCATTTTACAAATGAAAAATGAGTGGTCTTGACTTGCTCAGTCACACAGCCGAGTAAGAACGAAGTGTCCTGTCTTTCAGTCCGGCCCTCTATACCATGGGGACTTGGGGGGACTTGAACTGTGAGCTGAGTGCGTCTGCCCTTCCCCTGGGCCCCTGAGACTTGGGTGGAGGTGCCTGCTTCAGGTTGAGGGGGTCCAGCAGAAAGGTGTAGGTCTACTGTAGGTCTGGGCCCCTAAACTGCTGCGTCTCTAGGCCTCAGCTTCCCCATCTCTAAAATGGGGGGTGGGCAAGAGAGTGGGTAGGCATCTGGCTTCTCCAGGGCTTGGTGACACATGAGTCTCCTCCTCCTCTTTCGTCTGTCACGCCCTCTCTTTAGCGCCTCCCTGCTTCTCTGCAGGGGTCGGCCAGGCAGTTTCCTCCACCGCCCTTCCTCCCTCCCTGCAGGGCTTCTGCGGACGCCCCTCCCCTGCCCTTCTGGCAAGCGCTGAGCGGACTGCGGGAGGGAGCATTGGGCAGGGAGCCAGCGGAGCGTCAGGTCCACCCCTTGGGAAAACTGGGTGGGTGGGGGCTGCTGTCAGAGGCTGCAGCTTGGCGCTAGTGGGGGAAGGGTCTCGGGGTTGTGTCCAAGGTAACTGGTGTTGGATCTGGCTGCTGGCCTCCTTCCTCTCTCCCTTGAGGCCAGGGGTGCCGCACTGGGAGCCCTTTAGACTCCTTCCTCTTCCTTACCACTCATGAACATTCACGCACAAAGTCTGGTCCTTTCTCCCCTTAAATCTCTCTGCAGTCATCCCTTTCTCCGCATCTGTCAGCCAACACTCTAATCCTCGGGCCTGCTGGTCTCCACCCCCCCCCCCCCCCCCCCCCCCCCCCCCCCCCCCCCCCCCCCCCCCCCCCCCCCCCCCC
>PVKU01013985.1:0-25523 GCA_004027475.1 Anoura caudifer
TTTTTTTTTTTTTTTTTTTTTTTTTTTTTTTTTTTTTTTTTTTTTTTTTTTTTTTTTTTTTTTTTTTTTTTTTTTTTTTTTTTTTTTTTTTTTTTTTTTTTTTTTTTTTTTTTTTTTTTTTTTTTTTTTTTTTTTTTTTTTTTTTTTTTTTTTTTTTTTTTTTTTTTTTTGATTACTGCTTCTATTCCATCTGGTGTTCTTGATCTGTTCAGGCTTGCTGCTTCTTCTTAATTGAGTTTTGGGAGATTGTATTTTTCTAGAAATTTGTCCACTTCACCTAGGTTTTCAAATTTCTTGGCATACAGTTCTTCATGGTAATTTCTCACAATATTTTGTATTTTTGTGGTGTCATATGTAATCTATCCTCTTTCATTTCTGATTGTGTTTACTTGGGTTCTCTTGCTTTTTAATCTTGATGAGGCTGCATACTGGCTTGTCAATTTTGTTTATCCTTTCAAAGAACCAGCTCCTGGATTAATTGTTCCTTAAAAGTGTGCTTTTATTCTCTATCTCATTTAATTCTGCTGTGATCATAGTTATGTCCTGCCTTCTACTTGCTCTGGGCTGTCTTTGTTGTTCCTCGAGTTCTTGTAGATGTATAGTTAAGTTGTATGTTTGAGATTTTTTAATCTTTTTTAGGTAGGCCTATACCGCTATGGTCTTCCGTCTCAGGACTGCTTTTACTGGGTCCCATATGTTTTGGGTCATTGTGAGTCCATTTTTATTTGTTTACAGAAAGTTTTTGATTTCCTCCCTAATTTCATTCTTAGCCCCATCGTTTAATAGCATGCTATTCAATCTCCGTGACTTTGAGGACTTTGTGTTTTTCCCCTTGGGGTTGGTTTCTAGTTTCAGTCCCTTTTGGTCAGAGAAAATGCTTGGTATGATTATAGTTTTCTTGAATTTGTTGGCACTTGTTTTGTGTGCTATCATGTGGTCTAGCTTTGAGAATGTTCCATGTGTATTTGAAAAGAATGTTTATATATTTTCATTGGGATGAAGGGCTCTATATGTATATCAGTTAAATCCATTTCATCTAGGGTGTTGCTCAATTCCACAATATCTTTTTTGATATTTTGTTTAGAAGATCTGTCCATTTTTGACAGTGGGGTGTTAAAATCCCCCACTATAATTGTGATTCACTAAATACCTTTTTTGAAGTCCTCTAACATTTTCTTGATGTATTTAGTTACTCTATGTTGGGTGCATATATATTCACAATGCTTATGTCTTCCTAGTGGATTCTTCCCTTGAGTATTATGTAGTGACCTTCTGGGCCTCTCTTTATGGCTCTTCTTTTGAAGTCTATTATGTCTGATATGAGTATTGCTAACCCAGCTTTTCTTTTTTTCCTGTCCATTTGTTTGGAAAATTTGTTTTCAGCCCTTCACTTTGAGTCTGTGTAGGTCTTTTGTCCTGAGATGGGTGTCTTCTAGGCAGCATATGTGTGGGTCATGCTTTCTTATCCATTCAGCTCTTCTATGCCTTTTGATTAGAGTGTTTAATCCATTTACATTTAAGGTCATTATTGATAGGTACTTATTCACTGCAATTTTTGTACCTGTGTTCCACTCCTTCTCTTTTGCCTTTCTATCCTTTCCTTAAAGCCAGATCTTTAGTATCTCTTGCAGAGCTGGCTTGGTAGAGGTGTATTCTTTTAGACTTCTTTTTTCGGGAAGCTCTTTATTTGGCCTTCCTTCTTGATTGAAAGCCTTGCTGGGTAAAGTAGTCTTAGTTGCAGGCCTTTGGTTCTCATTACTTGGAATATTTCTTGCCATTATCTTCTGGCTTGAAGTTTTTCCATTGAGAAGTTGGATGCTAACCTAATCGGGCCTCCCTTGTACATTACTTTCTTTTTCTCCCTTGCTGCCTTTAAGATTTTCTCTTTGTCTTGGAATTTTGCCATTTTAATGATGATGTCTCTTGAAGTGGGCCTTTTTGGGTTCCTCTTGATTGGGACTCTCTGTGATTCCTGGATTTGTGTGACTTATTCTCTCATCAAATTAGGGAAGTTTTCCATCATTACTTTTTCAAATAGGTTTTCCTTTCCTTGCTTTTCTTCTTTTCCCTCTGGTATTTTGAATATATGGATATTATTACGTTTCTTATTGTCTTGTATTTCTTTTAAACGATCTTCATTTCTTCTGAGACTCTTTTCCTTTTCTTGCCCTTTCTAGATTTTTTCTTTTTTTCCTACTTGATCCTCCATCTCGTTGATCCGATCTTCTACTTCATCAATTCTGCTTTTCATTATTTCCACTGTGTTCTTCAGTTCAGAAATTGTATTCTTCATTTCCTCTTGGCCCTTGTTGATAGTTTCTATTTCCTTTCTCATGTTGATGTAGTTTGTAGTGAATTCCTCGTAGCTTCCCTGTAGTTTCTGGTAGCTAATTGAGAGCTCTTGGACAACCATTGCTTTGAACTCAAAATTTGATAGTTGAGTTGCCTCCATTTCATTTAGCATTCTTTCTGGCACATCCTCCTTTTGTTTCATTTGGGATTGTTTCTTTGTATCCCCTTGTTTGTGATCCTCTTCTTGTTAGGCTCAGTTTCTTAAATTGATTTGTTCTGGTTCCCTGCTTTTATGGTGTGAACTTCTGTGGTAGAATGCCTGTGAGATTTAGTGGTGCTGTCTCCTGCAGGTGTCCTGGTGATCACGGCTTCCAGTGTCTCAGCTGTTGAAATGCCTCCTCTTTGGGACCAACTGGGGTCTTTCCTCAGTTCCAGGTTTTTGTTTTGTTTTGTTTTTGTCTGTCTCATAGGTGTTTAAAGAGAGAGAAAAGTAGGAGAGAGAAAAAAGAAAATAAGGAAAAGGAAATAAAAAATGAAAAGAGAATAAAGAAAAGCAGAATGAAAAAGAAAGTAAAAAGAGAAAGGAGTAAGAGATAAGCTTGGAAAGAAATGAAGAAGGAATAAAACAAGAAAGAAGTAATGAGAATCAGAAAGGAGTTGAGGAGTAAAAGAAATCAAAATAATGAAACATTAATAATAAAAAAGTGAAAAA
This sequence comes from Anoura caudifer, assembly GCA_004027475.1. Taxonomy (NCBI): domain Eukaryota; kingdom Metazoa; phylum Chordata; class Mammalia; order Chiroptera; family Phyllostomidae; genus Anoura; species Anoura caudifer. The sequence goes on from PVKU01013985.1 coordinate 3,005, forward strand.
GGAAAAAAAACACAACCCCACTCCAAAAAAAAAAAAAAAGAAAAACACCAAAATCGCCAACTCTTGCTGTCATCAAAATTGCCAAGCTGGTTTTTCTGGCCTTGATGACTGCAGTGGCCGAGGGGTAACTGTATGGTTTTTCTCCCTGATCTACACTCAGTTATCTTTGGCCTACTGTCCTCAGAGCTAGCCTGGGGCCTGCACAGGATCTTAGGTGTGTATTCTGCAATGGCAGGTGCCTATTCCAGTTGCATGTGCAAGTGCTGATGATCTTTCAGCCTTCCATGCTCAAGTGCTAACTGTCCTGTGAGCACAAATCGACCCCCACGCAGGATGCACAATGGTGTCTAAGAACTCCCAGCATCCCACTCAGGTCCCTGATGGAGCAAAGGCGCCGAGAGAACTTATGGCTTCTCCTGGCTGGTGGTCGCGCTCGCATGTGCCCAGACACCTTAGCACTGAGAGACTGCAGCATGGTTCCCTCAGTGGTGCTCTGGTGCCCACGGATCCCCACATAGCTGTTCCCAATAGCACATGACCATACACAGAAGAGCTATTAGATCTAAACTCCTCTCTGTGACATTTCAGGCAACCAGGTTTATCCCGGTACTGCTGACCCCTTGTTTGGCTGATCAGGGAGCAGTTGACCCAGTTCCCTCCCTAGAGTCTTATGGCCAGCACTGGCCCAGGATCTCAACCCCCGCCCTGGTCTCCCTGCTGCTGGTTTACTCTCCTTACCGACTAGTTTTTCAATGTCCACTGCAATTTCTGATCTCCTGTTTTCAAATATGCTGTGTTTCCAGTATCTGTTTGCTGTGCTCCACTGTAAATTGACCCAGGTTTTCACCTGTGTGAAGGGGAAAGAGGTATGTGCATCCCCTTTCTGCGCCACCATCTTCTCTCTCTCAGTTTCTTTTTTCTCTTAATGATCTCCTTTGCTATGCAAAACCTTATTCCATTGTAGTCTTATTTGTTTACTTTTTTTCCCATGTCTGCTCTGCCTAACATGCTATATCTAAAATAATATTTTTTAAGACTCATGACAGACTTTGTCCGCTCGCATTTCTTGTACTGTTTTCATGGTTTCAGGTCTTGTAATTGAGGTTTGAATCCATTTTGAGTTAGTTTAGGTACATGTTATAAGAAAGGGGTCTGCTTACAATGTTTTATGTGTATTAGTTCAGTTTCTCTCAGTGCATTTATGAAAGACTCTGTCTCATATCATTGTGCATTCCTGATTTTTTTTCTTATGCATTGCTTAATGACACACATATATGTCCATTGTAAAAAAAACTGTGTTACTTGTTTTATCATGATGTTCTGTAAAACTCCTTCGTATAACCTGGGTATTAACTTCTTATCCGATACACTTTGCATAAATTACTTCCTTCCACAGGATGTAATTTTAACCTACTGTTTCTTTACTTTAATGTGCAGGAGTTTTCATATTTGGTGTAATGTCTTTTAATATATTCTCATGTTTATTATTTTTGGATGTTACAATAAAAAATCTGGAATGTCACATAAACTCTTCTTTTAGTGAATTAGGAGTTATTAGCTTTAGCCCGGGACTGAGTGGCTCAGTTCATTGAGCATCATCTCTCACAGTCAAGGTCACCAGTTAACTTCAGAGAAAAGGAAAATGTCTGGATTGTGGGCCTGGGACCTGCTTTTGGACATAAACAGGCAACCACTTGATGTTTCTTTAATTTAATATATATATTTTTTAATTTGAGTATGGCATTTTTTAGCTTCCCATTTTATGCTTGGCTTATTTTTTACATTTTCTCTCTTTTCGTTTTTATTTTGGTCATTCCCAGGATTGCTGCTATTATATAGTTTTCATATTTTCCTTTGTTTCTATTTTCATGTGTGTATTTTCATTTTTTATCCAGTAATTAAAATGTTTCAATATAGATACTGATCATTTTTGTAGATGCACATGAGTTTTCTCTTTTCACCTTGGTTTTCTGTTCCATGTCTTCATATATTTGTTGAGGTTCAGAAGTGTAAACAACCAGGTTTTATGAACTTGCTTCCTCCAGGTTAAGAGAAAAAGAAATAGCTTTCACCCCTAGTATAAAGTCTAATTTCTGTAAACACAGGGGGGCTGCTTGGTTTTGAATGATTCTGAGTTGCAATATTTATATAGTGTCTGTTTTTCAAAGCCAATGATATCTTTTTATGCTTGATATTAATCTTATGTCCACTGGTCTGTGTTCTTTCAACTGTTACCCTTTCATGTTAGTGTACACTGTAATGTGTTCACCATGTGCTGTGACAGTCTGAGCACTGTGTGTCCTGCCAGACAGAAACATATATTTTGAAGATGCAGGAAAACAGTGAGATCAGTGAATACACTGGACCCTCTACCTTTCTAGGGAACAACTGGGAATGTGGAGTGTTCTTATCCTATTTCCATTGTGTGCCAGGGGATATGAGCACAGTGGTTGATGAGGTTAAGCAACCGTTGTTACCCATTGGTGTTACTTTTTCTCATTGCACCACACTTAGACTTTCTTCACATATTTAAGTTTTTTGAAGTACTCAACAATGTGATCTGTTTAAAAGTTCCTTGTAATGTCAATGTGCATTTATTTGTGTGTCATACTTGTGAACTTTATTTTGTGTCTTTTAGCTGTGCCATCTGAAGACAACCAGGACTTCTTGGAAAGGTCAGGAAGAGAAGATTTATTTTTTGAAAAAACATCGGTAAGTTATGAGCAGTGTGCCTTTTATACTGATAAGGAAGTTTATGACAAGAACGAAAGGATGTTTGATGGAGAAAACTAACTTTAAAAAATTATTCATGAGAAATTGTTATCTAATTAAAATTAAACTTTAAAAAACTTGCTAGGAAAAGTAGTGAAAAATATCACAAATTTTGGGAAACTTCCACTTTAAATCAGTTGCCTTTGCAGAACAATACATTTCCAAATAGAAATATTGAAAAAAATATTCTAAGTGTATGTATTCTTCTAAAGCACAGGTGGCAAACACAAAGCCTCAAGGCTGTATCTGGCCCTCAACCTTCTTTGATCCAACCCAGAACCTTGTTGCTACCTGGAGGTGGCATCAAACTCCTTTGCCATAGTTCATGAATTGTTACATTTATATGGTCCTAAAATTGCATGCAACCCAGTGAAGGCATCTGTGAGGGAGATGCGGTCAATGGAGAAAATAAATTTGACACCCGTCTTCTAAAGACAGTGTGGAAAATCTAAGAAATTTCATAATTTGTTTTCTGGGTACTTATTTGAATTTTTAAAATATAGAGTGGAAATAACTTTTCAGTGAATAATTGGTACAATATAGTCATTTAGAATGCATAGAGGAAACTTAAAAGTGATAAATTTGATATTCCCTTTCTTCAGGAAAAATGGTACTTTTGTAGAACCAATGTTTTCTTTCATTGCACTGTAGAATGTTTTCTTGAACTTGAGATGATTTCAATACAACCACAGAGTGGTCATTTAGGAATAAATGCACATTTTTCATGGTATTACAGATGTCAATAGAGGCCTTTCTGTTTTCAATGTTTCCCAGAGTATGTGTAATGCGGACGGAAGTAGTCAATGCAATGAACATTGGAATAATTTTACCCCTGAGTCAAATGCTAATGTTCACCCAAAGAGTCAGCTTCCAGACAGCCATTGTGAAGTTGGAAAAGTCTTTGACCAAATGTCAAATCACAATACTCTTCAGGGCATTCCTATTGTGGAAAAGTTAAACAAGCAAAGTAAAAATATCAAATGCTTACAGCAATCTTCAAATAGCACTGAAGAAATGAATATTGCTGTCAGGGAGAAAGTTTACAAATATTTACCATGCAGAAAATTCTTCAATCAAATATAAAATCTAAATGCACCTAATAACATAGGTCCAAGCAAAGAACATAAATGTGAAGACTGTGATAAAACAGGTCACTGGATTTCAGGTGTCACTCTACATAAAAAAATTGATCCTGTACAAAAGCCTGATATTTGTAAAGAATGTGGCAAAGCATTTTTGATTGCCTCAAACCCTTCTAATCATCACACAATTGGAAAGGGACACAAGCCTGATAAATGTAGAGAATGTTCTAAAGCCTTTAGCCAGTCATCGAATGTTGATGATAATCAGAAAATTCATGGAGGAGAGGAATTTTTCAAATGTAGTGTATGTGGCAATGTCTTTACAGAGTCCTATAATCTTCCTCAGCATCACAAAATTCATACTGGTGAAAACGCTTTTATGTGCAGAGACTGTTGGAAAGCATTTAGGAGGTCATCAAACGTCAAGCATCATCAGAAAATTCATACTGAAGAGAAGCCTTATAAAAGTACACAACGTGGCAAAGCTTTTACAAGGTTCTCAAACCTTAGGTGCCATCAGAGAGTTCATATTGGAGAGCAGCCTTATAAAGGTACTCACTGTGGAAAAGCACTTAAAAATTCCTCAACCATTACTGAAAATCAGAAAATTCATAGTAGAGAAAAGCCTTATGAATGTGCACAATGTGGCAAAGCCTTTGGGTGGAACTCAAACCTTACTCAACATCAGAAAATTCATACTGGAGAGAAGCCTTATGACTGTACACAATGTGGTAAAGCATTTAATCATTCTTCAAACCTTACTAAACATCAGAAAATTCATACTGGAGAGAAGCCTTATGAATGTACCCAATGTGGAAAAGCCTTTAGAAGGAACTCACACCTTACTCAACATGAGGAAATTCATACTGGAGAGAAGCCTTATGAGTGTAAACAATGTGGTAAAGTATTTAATCATTCCTCAACCCTTACTCAACATCAGAAAATTCATACTGGAGAGAAGCCTTATGACTGTACACAATGTGGTAAAGCATTTAATCATTCTTCAAACCTTACTAAACATCAGAAAATTCATACTGGAGAGAAGCATTATGAATGTACCCAATGTGGAAAAGCCTTTAGGCAGAACTCACACCTTACTCAACATCAGAAAATTCATAGTGGAGAGAAGCCTTATGAGTGTACACAATGTGGCAAATCCTTTAGGTGGAACTCACACCTCACTCAACATCAGAAAATTCATACTGGAGAGAAGCCTTATGAGTGTACCTAATGTGATAAAGCATTTAATCAGTCCTCAACCCTTACTCAACATCAGAAAATTCATACTGGAGAGAAGCCTTATGATTGTACACAATGTGGAAAAGCATTTTCGTAAGCATCAACACTCACTAAAGATCAGAAAATTCATACTGTAGAAAAGTGTTATAAATGTACAGTGTTGAAAAGCCTTTAGCCAAACTCATACCTTAGTCAACATCAGAACATTCATACTGGTGAGAAGCCTTATGAATGTACATACAGTGGCAAATCATGCACACAGTCCTTAACCCTCAGTCCACATCAGTGATTTCATACTGGTGAAGACCTTGTATTTATAATATATGTGGTAAATCCTTGATCCTGTTCTGTAAGCTTTCTCAGCATCAGAAAATTCATATGGGAAATAAACCTTCAAAATGTTGGGAATGTGATTGAGCATTTTTGCAGTCCCCACATCTTACTCAGCATCCTGTAATTCACACAGAAGGAATTCTTTATTGATGTACCTAAGGTTGTAAGGGCTTTATCCAGTCCTCAGTGCTGAGTATTAATAAAATGTGTTCATATGATTGTGAAGCATTTTAAGTATAAAAAATGACATAAAGCCGATAGCCAGTTCCAAACCTTACTAAACTTCAGAAAATTCATGCTGGACACAAAGCTCATGCATGTGGAGTATGTGGCAACATTCTTTGACATCATGGCATTCATATTGGAGAGCAAACATAGAAAAGTACTGTGTATAACAAGTCTTTTAGCCATCAGAGCTGCCCAATATGAGAGATATCCATGTGGAGAAAAACTGTACACATGTAGAAACTGTGGCCAGATTTTAACTTGTACGAAAAATGTACTCAATATTTTAAAACACTTTCTTTCAGCATTCACTTCCTGTGTGGCATATGGTAATTCAAATTATAAAATAAAACATGAAGAAGGAGATTGTAGAAAATCATATATCTGGCCCTACAGCCTCATCTTATATAAGGGAAAGCACCATTGGGTGGAATTTTACACTTATACAGAATGAACGACTTCGTGAAATTACACCGTTCCCCTATCCCCAATAAATTCAAAGGTAGAAATCAGGAATGTATGTAATTGGGAAACAGTCTCAACACAATATAATTCACATTAGAAAGTTAATGATACGCTTCAGGTATTGCTCTAAATCAAAATACTTACTATAGAGAGTCATCCAAAACATCAATCATTATTTTTCAGTGTGTTTCAAAATGTCAAGGCAATGCGTGTCTGGATATGTATAATTACTCAGAATGCCAACTGTTGTGCACGGATGGCATTTGAAATATTTTGAGAAGGAAATATGAAATTGATTCCAGTCTCATATCCATTGATGATGCTGTGTTTTTATTCCCAGTGTGTGTGAAATTAATATGGTGATGTTGGTTCCTGAACATTCTGTGAACTCTTGTATATTAGATGAGCTTCACTCATAATTAATTTGCATGGAAAACAGAGGACACTGTAGTGCAAAATGTATAAAAAATCTAAATGAAGTTGCTGCTTTTAGGTAACTCAGTATTTTGTTGCATGTCATGATGGAAATCATGCTATTTTGCATTATAGTAAGATATAGAAACATTATAAATTGTAAGTACTTTTCTAAACCTACCTTTAAAGAAAATGTCAGTTTATTAAAATCCTGATGTATCTTCATAGTGGTCATAGTTGAATATTAGTTTATTTGTTTGGAATATAAAAGCCGTCAGCTATCTGTGAGGGAATATGGACAGCTCATCCCTTGGTGCATAACACTGTTGTATGTCCTCATTTGCTCAACAATTAGCCTCCAGTTAGAAAAGGAAGGAAAGGTTCACTATGGGATCATAATATGCAAGAGCAGTAACAGTCTCCGAATGTTTGCAATGTGTGTGTTGAGAAATGGTAGCACAATTGCATTGTAATTGTTTACTTAGATGATGTGTGAATTTATATTTTTATTAATAAAGGTGAATGTACTGGAATGTGTTTCTATCTTTAATGTTACTCAAGTTTATAGATAACAATGTGTCATTTGGTAATGTAGTGCAATTATGGCATCAGCAGTTTCCTTGGTGGACTGAGACATTAAATGATGTGAAAAGTTCCCCACTATTAATATGTTTTAGTGTGCCTAATGGACCATTCTAATAATTACAATAGATGATATGTGTGTTTTCAAAAGTCCAGCTAAGCTACTTTATGATATTTCTGTGGTGGCATATATTTTCTGTAACTAGGGGCCTTGAACTGCCAGTACCTTCTGAAATTTCACGCAGTAGACAACATCTCACAGAGTCACAGTTAAATGTCCCCTCTTGACCTGAATTCCTGGCAACTGTTGTGGGCAACAGTCTTCCTTCGACCTTAGGCCTTTCACCACACAGGGCAATTACATAAGATCTCTGCACACTTTACCAAGATCTTGGGGTTTTTGGTTCATTTTGAACAATCTAAACTTTCCAGGAAAACCTCAAAGTCCTCTGCACATGAACCGTAATAAAATCCCATGTCCTGGGATCTCCCACAGTCTCCCAGCATCCTGCCTCATCCTGACATGCCGCCCCTGCAGGCCTGCTGTGTTTGTCTCCCAATCTCTGTGGGGAATAAAGTTATCTGTTCATTTCATCTAGTGCCCTTTTATATAACTGCTGCTCACTGTCCTGTACCAGGATGCTCTGCTTCACAAATACTTATTTTAAAAAGTGCAAACAAGTAAAATTTCAGAGTTCTGATTTCATTTGAACTTAGATATTATTCTACTCATCTTCCTGAGCCTATATTAATGCACTTCATAGTTTGATACACAATGGGTGCAGTATGTCCATGTAGTAACTTAAAGATATAATGTAGGAGTAAGAGGACTGAGGCAGTAATTTGTGTATGCATATATTTTAGAAAGGATGATGATATAATAGATAAAGTAAATATTTTCAACATATTTGATGAGATACTAGTTAACCAGCAATCTTACTGATTTATAATGTCAATCCTTTACTGTAAATGACATTTGTGAACATGTACTTGGTCCAAACTTCTTGACCCTTGTTTTGAGAATTTCACATTGCAATTTTTCTTTACATTCTGTAGTTCATATAAAACCACATGTGACTTATTGTACATAGTACAAAAGATTGTTTATGTAACCTGTTCAGTGGTTTTAAAAATGGTTTTCATACTGATGGTGTGGCTCAGTGTTTTTTGCTGTCATGCCAGAGTGATTGTTTGCCAGTGTGATTCCTGGTCATGGCACATGCCTCAGTTATGAATCCCATCCCCAAATGTGGTTCTTGTGAGATGCACCTGATGGATGTATCTCTGTCACATTGATATCTCTCTTCCTCGTTATTCTCCCCTTGACTCCCTGTCTAAAAATTAAATGAAAAAAGATTTCAAGAAAGAATGTTTTTCCTGGACTCCTCTGGTATACAGAAAGCATCACAAAATGGAGTTCATTTCACAAAGAGTACATGTAGTTTTTGTTTCCTTGCTGTGTTTTATTTTTTTCTTCTTTTAGAGGAAGACACTATGAAATCAACATTTCAACATTATTTTCATGTCATGTGAGTGATATCATCAAAGCAGTTTTCTTCTTCTACCAATGTGCTCAGCTGAAACCCAGTGATATCATTTCAATGTGTTTCTTCTGGCATTTCCATACCAAAAGGACAGGACCATATTCTTTGTGTAAGAGACAAGCTTTAATGAAGTGACATATTTGAATTGCAGTAATGGCGCAGTGCTAGGTAAGAGATGCATAACACACAGGATTCACAATTGGTGTGAAATATACATGTGGACAGAGGACACCTGTTCCCAGTGTGCACTAACTGAACTTTAGGAAATCACATCTATTTGTTTCACATCCTGTTTCTTACTTTTCTTTCTATCTTTTCTTTTTATTTTCAGCAACAGGGTTCTTTCACCTGCTATGGTCAGCTGTTCTCTGATTTTCCTCTTCCACATCAGCCACTCGAATGATTGTAACATCCGATGTGTACTGTGGAATATCCTAACGAAATCTAAGAAACATCAGAATTTCGTGAATAGTTTGCATTATATTTTTACAAAGTAAGAGGCCCCCTCTCATGTTTTCATGACAAAATCACTACTTCTCAGTGTGAATATTGATTTCTGGAAAGCAATACATTGGCATTTGTGTATCAGCTACATAGACTAATAATCCTGCTCTCAATTTCCATGAAAATACTGAAGAATTTCCCAGTGTGATATCTTTGCCTTCTTCTTTATTGAATTGGAACTTGGTCAAGTTTAATATTTTTGTATTGTAAGTCATGTGAGCATGGCCAACTGTTGGATATTTTTTTTCAAAAGGAATACCAGTAACTACAGCACATTTCTGCATGAAAACTTTAATATTTGGTGTGTAAACTAATTTTCCATGTTAACCACATGGCCAGAGATATGACCATTGTCACTACTTGTACCTTGAGTGTATTTCAAGTCATCTTCACCACTTATGGGAATCCCAGTAGGGCAGAGTCAATAGGAAGGTCCAAGGGCAACTGGCCTATGTGGTGTTCAAAAATACACAGAAAATCCCAGATTCCAATAAAATGCCATGAAGGAGAAAAACAACCTTGATCAACATGTATTTATTGCCATTTTTATTCATATTTTCATGTTAATAGTTTCACTGATTTGACAGAGAGGAATTTATAGAACCAGATACACAGAGAAAGAAGTATCTATTTGTTGTTTCACTATTTTATGCTTTTGTTGGTTGCTTCTTTCTTCTGTGTGCACTGACTGGGGATGGAACATCGAACCTCGGTGTATCTTGAAAATTCCATACCTGTCAGGACTGCCTTCCAGGGTAGTTGTTTCTCCTCCTAAATGAAAACGTTCCATCATGTCTTGTAATAGTGCTTTTATGAGATGAACTCCTTTAACTTCTTGTCTAAGTAGCTCTGCAAGTATTTTACTATTCTAAATGAGAGCCTTGCTGGGAAGAGTAATCTTAGTTTGAAATCATCGCTTCACATCATTTGAGTATTTCTTGCCAATCCATTCTGTCTTTCAAGCTTTCTGGTGAGTAATTAGCAGACAGGATTAACTGAGATCTTTTGTAGGCAACAGCTTTTCTCTTCCTGCTTTTACGATTTTCCCTTTCTCTTTCATTTTGGCATTTGAAGTATTATGTGTATTGGTAAGAGCCTGTTCGGGGTCATCTTCATAGGGCCTCTTGTGCCTCTTGAATTTGTATGTTTATTTATTTCACAAGGTTAGGAAGTATCCAATCATTTTTCTCATGGGTTTTTAATGCCCTGCTCTCTTTCTTCTTTTTCTGGCATCCATGACACAAATATTGGTAAATGTGAAGTTCTCCTTGAGGATTCATTTACTATTATCATTGTTTTTGCTTTTTAAACATTTCATGGCTGTGACCACATGTTTTCTGTTTCCTTGTTATCCAAAAATGTGATGTAACTTTATACTTCATGTACTCTGCTGTTGATTTCCTTTAATTTGTATTTTATTGAAGTTAAAACACTGTTTATTTCTGACTGGTCATTTCTGGCTTACTTTCTCTATTTTACATTTCTTGTTTGTTTGTGAAACTTCTCATTAATTCTATAAACTATTTTCCTAAATTCTTTGAGCATCCTTATAAACTTAGCTTTGAATTCTGCATTTGGTAGAGTGCTTGTGACTATTTGGTTTAGTTCTTATTTTGAGGATTTTTTCTGTTTTTCAGTTAGGACAGGGTTTTATGCACCTCATTTGGCCACCTCCCTGTGTTTGTTTCCATATATTGGTTGGAGCTGCTATGCTGCTTGGCCTTTGCAGATTGGACTTTAGTAGTGAGTGTCCTACAGAATTTACTGGCAAAATCTCCCTCTTCACCAGAGCTGGGGTCTCTATTAGTGCCCTTTTATCCATCATGGGCAGTGTACACATTCCCACTGTAGTTTAGCCTTGATTTCTTTTGCACTTTAATGTGATGGATTTACATCTGGGCCTGTTACTATGGAGACTGGCAACAAAAACCGACATCCAACTCCAAGTACTCTAGCACATCACCTGTTTGGGTGTCAATCCCTGTGAGCTGGAATTTCTTCATTTGGATTCTGGTGCCTGGTGTGGGTGCTTCTTCAGTTTGTTACTTGTATAGGGTTTGGGTGGTGCTATGATGGGAAGAGAAGCTGTCTGCCAGATTTGCTAGCTTTGGGACATCCACCTGGGCTGCCTCTTACGTAATGCTGAGTGACTTGCAATGAGAAGCAAAAAGATCTTCACGTGGCTGCTACTTCAGATTGTCTTAAAGGTGCCCAGGAGAAGCCAAGCTGTGAAAACTGGTCTGTTGCTGATGGGCTAAGTCCAAAGGCCACATGCAGGTGTTACAGAATATGCATATGTCAGATGGCCTGATGTGGGAGGGCTGTGGATTGGGTGGGGCGCTATTTCAGGCAATCAGCAGTGCAGAGGAAAGCTGAAGTCAGTTGGTAGGAGACCGAGGTGTGGTGCCAATCTTACTAAGTCTCGTCGTGACTGTGGGTGTGCTTTTGGAAAAGAAACAATTGCCTCTGACAGCACATCTGTCTGGGAGAAAGTTACCTCTCCAGTTCGCACCATGATGCCAGACCTCTCCTTTGCTCTCTTCATGTCCAACTGTGGCCACAATGTGAAAGCTCATAGTGACTGAGTCCTTCTAAGTCCATTCCCAGGCCCTTTAATGGGAACACATGGGAGTCCAGGTAACTTCTGTGTCCCTCCTACACACCCTTGCTGGTTTCTACAGCCAGAGGTTATGGGGACTTGTCTTCCCACCAGTGGCATGTGGGGTAAGAGGTTCATGTGTCATGCTAGGAAACTTCACTATTTAGCAGAACTTCTGCAGCTGAGTTACTTTTCCCAATTTTTATCCACCACACAAATTTGGACATCAGGGACTTAAAATTTTTATATTTTTGTCCCTTCTACCCATTTCTATTTACCTTTTTCTATGCTAATTTGTGGGACTTGTATTCGCCCAGATCAAGTGGTTTCTGAATGGTGGTTTCTGTACTTCAGTTGTAATTCTGATGTGCTCATAGAACATTTGAGTTTAGGCTTTATCTTTTCTGTAATCTTGATCACAACCCCTAGGCTTTGTTATTTTAGAGACATGTATATGATATCTGACAACAATTATTCATTTTTTCTACCTCTGCTTTATTTCACTTAGCAGAATGTGTCATAGTTCATGTATGTTGGTAGAAAGGCAACATTTTTTTAGTCTGGCTTGGCTGAATAATAAATATTCCATTCTAATTACTTTTATATAAAATGTTATTTTTGTATTCATCTGTTCTTAAACATTTTGGTTGTTTTGTGCATTGTCTTTTGTAAAGAATGCTCCAAAGGACAATTATATGCAGGTTTCTCTTTTAAGTAGCAATTCTCATTTTTGGATATATTTCCTGTCTGGGATGTCTTGATCAAATGGTTTTTGTTTCTGAAGTAACCTGTCAGACCTGTACACTGATTCTGTAGTGGATTCACCAATTTACATTCCCACCAATGGTATGCTAGGTTTCCATTTTCCATCATCTCACCTTGTCTCTGCTGTTTTTGAGGACACTACTTGTAAGAATTCAAGGGCAGTATCTTAATATGATTGGATCTGAATTCTCTTCAATAGAAGAGCTGAAAATTAAGACCATATTAGGACAAGCATTTTGTTTTGAAAATGCTGTCCTGACTTTTTTCATCTTCTCAATGCTCTATTTATTTTGACAGTTTCAAAGTGCCCTTTCTTTAGATTACTTTGTAGGTATGCCTGTTTTGCTTTATTTACCACAGTAATATATGGCCCATTGTGTAGCATTTATTTGTGTTCAGATTACGTGTCAAATATATCTGTGTCATTAACTTTCTCAATGTTAAGTTAAGCAGTTAGGTTACTCTAAATTGGTATGCATTTGGGGTTTATGGTGGGAAAAACTCCCATTTCTGGTAAACTAAGGTAACTGTGCACAACATGAGTGTATTTATTATAGGGTGTTGGTAACTAGCTACCCTAAAATTAAATTCATCTGAATGTGGCTGGTATTTGATTACTAAAGAATTGTAATTGTTTAGTAGTTCTGTACATTGGAAGAGCGTCATTTGGAAATATCTCAGCTGTTTTCAGATAACTGCACTCTTATTGTAATTTTACTTTTCAGCACAATGCAGTTATTTGGAAACTTCATTAATAGGAAACCAGGGATCTTTACATCTTATCAATAATCCCTTTTTCACTTGTTATCAAGACATGAAAACCAATAAAAGCCGGTAATACAAGAGAAATCTACAAAACTGTGGATATTTTGTGAAAATGTGAACAATATACAAGTCAAACTATATGAAAACTCAGCTAATTCCATGTATCAGAGGAAGAAGAATGTATTAAAATTGTTCATTACCTTTAGTGTTTATACCAGTTATCTGATATTTTGGAAAGACTAAATTACTACTTATACATTTTAACCAAAACATCAATATCTAATTTTCATAGGAATACCTTAAAGGCTTTCCATAATGCTCTTGGGAACCAACCAATAGGAATAAAACTGTTACTCCAGTAGGTAGGGGTCCTTCCTATTCATTGTTACTGGACAACACGAACACTCAATATGAAATGCCTAATGGTGTACCTAAGCATCAAAGAAGGCAGAATTACATGAAAGTTTAAGTTCATACTTATTCAATATTGTATGCCCATCTCTAGAAAGACCACTTCAGGTTTCCAGAAAGTATGCTCTACTAATGGATCAGGACAGGCAGCACTGGGCTTTTCATGGAAAGCCAGGGACAAGATCCTCTTGAGAGATTATATGGTAGATCAAAAAGAGAAGAAATGCTGTTTTTGTTAAGGAAACATACATGACTTGTATGGTAAACATTGTTCATAAATGTGTCTTATTCTTAGAAATTGTTGATAGACCAGTTGCCAGGCAGAAAGTTAGGAAAAAACAGGAATTTTATTTGTAAATGTATGATTCACACTGAAGTTCTGTCCTCATTTTGTCCCCTTTTAAAAAATATATCTTCGCTTTCCTGTTTTAATGATAAAATATGACCACCCTGCATAGATTATGTTTCTTTTACCCAGACAGTGTTTATTTCCTTTTTCGAAATTTTTACTGATTGATTTTTATAGATATAGTAAGGGACAGAGATACTCAGGTACAAATTATTTGTTATTCCTCTAATTTTTATTTTTACTAGGTATTTTATTACTGTTCTATTACACACTTGTCCAGTATTTCTGTCATTGCTCTATTCCACTGGCCCCCTGCTGACTCCCACAGTCAATCCCCACCCTATGTCCATGTCCTTGGTTCTCTCATACAAGTTCCTTCACTAGTTGCTTCCCCTTCTTCTCACCTTTATCCCTCTTCTCCTCTCCTCTAGTTTCTCTCAGTCTTTTCCTTGTTCCTATGCCTCTGGTTCCATTTTGCTTATTTGTTTGTTTTGTTCATTACGTTTCTCTTCTGGTTGAGATCGTATGGTATTTGTGTTTCAGTACCTGGCTTATTTCACTTAACATATGATAAATAATAAAATATTTGTTTTGAGCTTGGAGCATTCAGGTAAATTATTCTGGTTACCAATATGCAATAGAAACCTATCTTTTGTTTCATAAACTAGAAATTGTATATGTTGACACCCAAAACTTTTTAGTATAAATTTCAACTTGCAATAACCATAAGGAAGAAATGGGAAAACATCCAGTGTTTGGTTTGTGTATTGAAACTGATGATCCCATACAAGAAAGTATTAAGAGATTCCCTGTAACATAAAAAAAAGCTTTTTAGGGAGAACAGGATAGACATCCAGAGATGGTCCAACAGATGGCCTTGGAGAATAAAGAATGATGAGAGGTTTGATGTCTTAGACTGTGTCAAGATTGGGCCTGGGCTGCAGTGACCTCCTGAAGCTATGAACCTTCAGCTGGTATCAAAGTAAGAAACCCTTGAGCTGCATTTCCAGTTTCTCCAGACTGACAGAAGAGGGAGAAGATGGAGCAAGACTTTGAAGATATAAATAATAAAGCATTTACAATTGGACTCAGAATTTTTCATAACACTCTGAATGTTTACTCTTGAAACTTCTGACTTCTTAGTTGGGAAAGACCCTGATATTCACTATTCACATACTTTATTACAATCTCTGTTTTGTGGGGGATGCCAATATGGGGTCTATTGTAGGCCATAGTTGTTGAAAATGCTTGTAAACAACTATTTCTATACATTGCACAAGATAATTTTACACCAGTTTAAGGAAAATAATGCTTTGTCAAGTTTGTTAGATAAGAAACATTAAAGACAAATTTTATCCAGTGAGAAAATTTCCAAAGAATGTAAATATGCTGATTTCAAACTTAGGCACTGACTGGTATAGTTCAGTAGATTGGGTGCTGGCCTGAGAACCAAGGGTTGGTCAGTTTCACTCAGAGTCAGGGCACCATGTGTGGGTTCCATCAATAGAAACATTGATGTTTCTGACCCTCACTTATAATGATAGTAAATAAAATAATGTTTTTATTATTAATAATAATAAACAATATAATACAAAAACTCTTTCTAAATTTATATTAAAGAAAAATTTGATAGGGTGCAATATGTGTCATTGTCCACGTAGAAGTGCATTAAATTTTTTTAACTAATACATTTCTTCATAGTATCTTGTCTTTTGAAATGAAAATATTCTAACTATGAGACAAAGTAAATGCTCTATAAGTGTGAAGAAAAAGAGTTGCTTTTAGGTCTTTACTGAGTGAAGCAGTATTATACAGGTTGAGAACCGAAGTCTTTGGGTGTGTGAGTTGACTGGGGGCAGGTGCTTGAGAATGAGGTGTGTGGGGACCAAGCCATGCACAGTAAAATAAAAGTAAATAGTGTGATGAAGAAAACAGATCCCAAGATTGGGGCTGTGTTTCTAAACAAGAGACTGTCTCCATTGCCAAATGTCTGCAGGCTATTGGGCCATATCTTCTTAACTGGTATTCATAATCGGAGACACCTAATTTCACAGGCAATGTGAGGTTTGCAGTGCTGTTACCGTGGCAACTGACAGCTGATGTCCTCCACCCATAACTTATTCCCATCACAAAAAAGCTATTTTACAATTAATTTAAATTTCTCCACTGATTTAAAACCATGTTTCAATAGTCCTGATTTCAAAAATGAAAGAACTGATTTGCAGGCAGAATTCAAGAGTGTATCTGTGCCTCATCCCTGAGTCCTAAACTGAACATTAGGAATTAATTTGAGGGTCCACTTGAAGTCAAAACTGAAAACACTCCCACACTCTAAATGAAGGACATGGCCCCGAGTCCCTTTGAAATAAGAGTCCAGTTAACGTAAATGGCTCCAGTGAAATTCCTTATTATACACACAGTGTATTAGTCATCAGAGACTATACCTGTTCTTCCTTGGAGGATAGAAAAGTGCAAGGACCCTGGAATAAAACTAAATAGCCAGACATGTATTGCTAAAAAGGGTGGGTGTACGTAATAATGAAGGAGTGCTCTTGTTCCACACCATGTTCTATTTTGAAATATATGTACTGTGTGTTGTTTACAGTTGCACAAAGTTGTATCATAAAACTCCCCGTAACCTCATGAACTTACAATGACCATTGAAACTATAAATATTTATTAGAAGAAAGAAGCCATGGAGAGCTACTTTTTTTTAGCAGGAAAGCATACTATCTCCTAGAGATGAGCAGGCACAATAAGGGACAAGGAAACAGAAGGGCTGGATATTTATTCTCAGGACAACTGCAGTCAAGAAAAGGATCGTTCCTCCCTCTGGCCCCCAGAAATAGACCCCTGAACTGCATTCTGCCCAGAAAAACTGCACATTTTTTTGTGGACCAGAATCCTATGGTTACCAACTTTTTCTACTGAGTGGGGAAAATGTTGAGGTGTTATTGTTGTGTTTTCTCAGAATGTGTTATGCGAGGAGGAACCTACAAAGGGTTTTGAATCAGAGGAGTCTCATCGGAGGTTTATATTCACTTTTGAGTGTGAACATGCATAGGTAGCGCTTTTAAACAAAACTTTTTGTATTGCTAGAATTCATGTAAAATTTATCAACAATTGCTTGTTGACCCTGAAAATGTTTTGTCTTGCTATAGAGAGGTGTGCATATTTAAAGGATGTGTATTGCTCTTCAGATATGCAGAGTGTTCTTAGGAAGAGAAACAGTTTTCTTCCTCTTTTGTACAGAAACATTTCTAGGGTTTTCTGTCCTCTATGACACATTTAGACACAGAGATGTTCCCACACTCACCATCACAGTAAAACCTGCAATCCTGGTCACCAAATTGTGGTATTTTCCACTACTCCAAGCAATCCACTCAGACACAAGCTGGGTATTAATGGATTCACTAACGTATCAAATTCAGAGTCATACAGCACTAAACAACAGTAATTATAAACATCAGAGAAAAATTACAAATAAAAAGTGTGAAAGAATCATTTAAAATTTCCTTATAGGACTATCATCATAATTTTTAAAGAAAACCTCACAAATTTTTAATTGTGTTGAAACCATACAAAATGGTCTCTACATCCAATGGGGTGGTCAGATAAAGAATATAACCAAGGAGATGTCTGGCCAACATGTGGTGTTGGAAGACACACTGTGCCTCCAGCCACAACCAAAAGAAGGACACCAAAATTAAAAACAATAAACCACCACAAATGACAGAAAATCAAAGTGTATAGAAGTCCAACAATCAAGGACAGAAACAACAAACAGGCCAGTGGAAGGGGTGGAGATGGGAAGCCAGGCAGAGAGGACTCTAGGCAAGTCTGTGGCTGGGGGACCCAGCGAGGCAACAGCTGGTGGAGCAGGCAGACCCACATTCAAGTGCAGATAAAATGGGAAGAATAACAGGAGTGAGACAGACTGCACAGCCCATGTTTCCAGTGCTGGGAAGTAAAGCCTCAAACCTGTAATTGGAAACACTGGTGGGGATTGAGGCAACAGGAGGAGAAACCCCCAACCTCATAAGAGAGTGCATTGGAGAGACCCACATGGTCCTAGAATATAAACAACCACACTCACCCAGGAATCAGCAGCACAAGGGCCCAATTTGATTGTGGGCAGTGGGGGAAATGACTGAGAAATGGCAGAGAGTGGAGCAAGCACCATTGTTCCCCCTCAGATCTGTCCCACACATACAGCATCACAAGGCAGTGACATGGGTCCCCCTTCCCTGGTGTACACTTAAGTCTCTGACCCTTACTATATAACAGTTAGACCAAAAAATGTCCCAAATGAAAGAACAGAACACAGCCCAGAAAAAGCACAACTAAGCAATGAAGAGATAGTCAAACTATCAGATTCAGAGTTTAACACCTGGTAATCAGCATGCTCAGAGAATTGGTTTAATATGGTCACAGATTAGACAAAACAGTGATGGCTATGCTAAATGAAATAATTGAAAATGTACAGGTAATCAACAGTGGGACTCAAATCAACAATGTGGACCAGAAGGAAGAAATGTTCAACCTGAAAACAATGAAGAAACAAGAATACAAAAAAAAATGAGGAGAGGCTTAGGAACCTCCAGGACATCTGCAAACATTCCAACATCAGAATCATATGGGGTACCAGAAGGAGAAGAGGTAGAGCAAGAAACTGAAAACTCACTTGAACAAATAATGAAGGAGAACTTCCCCAATCTGGCAAAGGAAATAGATTTCCTGGAAGTCCAGGAAGCTCAGAGAGTCCCAAAGGTGGACCCAAGGAGGAACACACCAAGGCACATCATAATTACATTAGGCAAGATTAAAGATGAATCTTAAAAGCAGCAAGAGGAAAGGAGACAGTTACCTAAAAGGAGTTCCCATAAGACTGTCAGCTGATTTCTCAAGACCTTACAGGCAAGAAGGGACTGGAAAGAAGTATTCCAAATCATATAAGGCAAGGACCTACATCCAAGATTCCTCTGTGCAGCAAAACCATCATTTAGAATGGAAGGACAAAACAAATTCTTCCCAGACAATGTCAAGTTAAGGGAGTTGACCATCACCACACCCTTATTATATGAAATGTTAAATGAATTTATCTAAGGAAAAGAAAGTAAAAATATGAACAGTGAAATGAAAACAAACTCAGCTATTAACAACCACACCTAAAAGAAACACAAAAACAAATGTTTAGAACAGCAACAGAATCACAGAAATGGAGAACACATGGAGGGTGATCAGCAGGGGAGTGGAGGGGGAGAGAGCGGGGATAGCTACAGAGAATAAGCACCATAAATGGTAGGTAGAAAATACACAGGGGGAGGTTAAGAATAGCATAGGACATGGAGAAGCCAAAGAGCTTATATGTATGACCCATGGACATGAACTAAAGGGGTTGGAATGTGGGTGGGAGAGGGTGTGCAGGGTGGAGGACAATAAAGGGGGGCCTATGGGACAACTTTAATAGCATAATCAATAAAATATATTAAAATAATAATAATAAAATTGTAAATATTGCAACCCCTAGCCCCCCCCCAAAAAAAAAAAGGAAGAAAGAAAAGGAATATAACCAAGGAGAAATATGTAGACAGGAGTCTGGGAACCAACCCCGGTACCTCTTCACAGTTTTACCACGCCTGTCTCCACCAGCACCAGGCCTGTATTCAGATGCTGCCCACCACCGGAAGTGCTCTGCTCAGAGTCCCACCTCTATGCTTTTGATAAAGTGAGCATGCGCACTTATGAGACTTTGGGAAATCGTTACAGAAACCAGGACTCACTCAAGTTTTCATCCTTTTGCAGATTCCAGTTCCATACTGTTCCTCTGAGTTCACATTCCTGTGCACGTGAAGCCCAAGGGTGGCTACTGTGGTTGAAATACTCGCTGCTGCGCCTCCTGTAACAGTGAGTCCAGAATATAGGTGAGAGGCCCCCACTCCTCCACTTCTTCGCTGCCGGGGAGGGGCCATTTTCACAGCATCACTGAGGCCCTCCCAGCCAATGTTTCTCCACCTATCTTTTCTGGGTTTGCCACTGAGAGACATTGCATGTGCAGCCGGCCCACTGCTCACCATTGAAAGTCACGAATCAGGTAGAGCAAACAATCTGTGAGCCTTACTGTTCATGGCCTATGGAGCCCAAATTGCTCCTGAGGGTGGCTATGTGCAAAAGCTCCCTTTGATATCCTCTGTTTAATAAGATGCACTTCAGACAGAGAGAGTGGTTTGGAGGAGAGCAGTTGGGAAAGCAAGTGCAGGGGCAGCAAAGCAGATGATGGATGCCAAGTGGGACCTTGATTCCAAAGGATTCCGCATGCTTTTTGCAGATAAACTGTGCCCCTCTGACATGTTCTTAGATCACCTGAGGAGATGTAAGAAGTGATATCACCTGTGTGCTCCTACACAGTTAGTGTGCTTCTCCCATGAGGGATTGTTGTTGAGTGAGGTGCTCTAGGAGCTGCTCAGGTGAACCCATTGATTGGCAGGATGACTCTGGAATGCACTTGTGAGAGTGGAGAGCAGGCTTCGTTCAAGGGAGATAATGGAATGTTCTGTTGGGTGTGGGGTTTAGGAGAGTAGCATATGTTCTTATTTCTGTAACAGTTTGTGGACCTCTGTGGGAGGATAGAGCACATGAAGACAGAAAAACAAACTCAGTGTGGTCTCCCTGTAGCAGCTTCTTGTCCTCCCTCCTTCTGACAATGGAAAGGAGAGGGTGGGCCTTTCAGCATTTCTAGCTCTTTCTGCCAGGGATTGTGGTGGGATGAGATAAAAGGGCTGTGCCTTTTAAGATGCATTCTCAAAATGCAAACTTGACTCCTCAGCACTTGTTCTCCTGAGAAAAGAACCCGGAGGAGGAGAAGGAGCAGCACCAGGAGGACATGGCAGCTCCTCAGGTAAAAGATGTGTTCTGATTAAGAGACTATGCTGACTGTTCCTCCTAATATGATTGCATCAAGAACCAGTGACCCTTATTTCTTTTGTTTGATGTTCTTGTGAGGTTGGTTTGATCTCCTTCTTTCTGTGTCTTTTAATTATTCTCAAGGGGAATAATTATGTTTAGTACTCATCTCCTTGCCCCAGTGCCTTCTGTGCATTCTCTTTATCTAGGCTGCCTGAGTTCAAGGTTTCCTGCCTTTAATCAATAATCTTCAAGCACTGACCTCATCTCCTCTGTGACAGGTCAAACTTGGACTGCAGTTGTGTGCAATGTATTTGCTGGGATGGGCTCAGAGGCTCGGGTATTGATGGAGCAGGGATATATATGTTTAAGTTCATATAGCTCAAACATGACGTCTGTACATCAGTGGTAAGCAAGTGCAGATTTTCCAGTGAGAATAACTCTGACTGTTCTGAAAAACAACAGTCTGTAGAATAGACGTTGTTACTCAATTCATAAGATAGTCACGCTTTTTAAATATACAGTTACTGTACTGAATATGAGAGGTTCATGTGGATTGACATTGAAAAACTGAATGTTTACTTATGATTATGTTCATATAATGACTCTCCTATTTATGTATTTCACCTGTAGTGTTTCACCAATTAGGTTATGTCGTTCTGCATGCCTTAGTCACTGAATATCCGTTATCCCAATGTACCTGATAGTCACTTGGCTGAGGTGCTCTCTTCAGTGTAGAGTTAAATGTTTTTCCTTTATCATTAACAAGAGTCATGCAGGGAATTATTGAGGGATGTATGTTTTCTTTTTGTTACACTGTTCATGACATATCTTTATTTTTTCTGTGCTTAATTAATGGTCAGTGGTTATTTAGTCCTTTGAGTTACAGAAATGGTCTTCCTTTATCTGTCCATGGCTGA
Source organism: Anoura caudifer (assembly GCA_004027475.1). Taxonomy (NCBI): domain Eukaryota; kingdom Metazoa; phylum Chordata; class Mammalia; order Chiroptera; family Phyllostomidae; genus Anoura; species Anoura caudifer. The sequence continues at coordinate 24,877 of PVKU01013985.1, forward strand.
ATTCCCAGTTGGGGCAAATGCCTGGGTTTTGATCTAGGTCCCCAGCAGGGGTGCAATTGAGGCCATTTCACATTGATGTTTCTCAACCTCCTCTCTGAAAATAAATAAATAAAACTTTTTTGAAAAAGCTGTTCTTAGTAGAATGTAATTTTTGAAAAGTTTTGATAAACACCTTCCTGTTCCTCTGTGGCAACATGTGCCCGGGTTCTGCTCTGCCATGCCATGACCTGAAAAGTCACACACCATCTTCTCCAGCAAGCAGAGCAGAGTGTGACAAAGCCTTTAGCTAGACTTCAACCCTAACTAAACATCAGACAATTCATACTTGGGAGAAGCCCTATAGATGTATACAATGTGGCAAAACCTTTAGGCAGTCCTCAAGCCTTACTCAGCATCAGAAAATTTATACTGGACAGAAGGCTTATGAATGTACAAAATGTGTCAAAACCTTTAGCCAGACTGCAGCCCGTACTCAGCATTGGAAAATTCATATTGGAAAGAAGCCTTATCAATGTACACAATGTGGCAAAGCCTTTTGGCACCTAAAAACACTTACTAGTCAACATAAAATTCATACTGGAGAGATGCCTTATGAATGTACACAATGTGGCAAAGTATTTACACAGTCCTCAATCCTTACTCTACAT
>PVKU01013986.1:0-25523 GCA_004027475.1 Anoura caudifer
TGTTCCCCAGGACATCATGAATCAGAGAGATGTCTTCACAGAAAACAGGCAGGTGTCCCACAGACCAGGAATTCTGAGAATGAAAAGACTTCCCTGATTCCTATGAGGTCAGCATGTGCTCTTTCCTCCCCTGACAGAACTCTTCCAGGGGTACAGGATCCTGAGTTTCTGTCAGGTCACGTATCTGTGAGAACAGGAATAACACAAGCCCTGGGTGATGAGACATAATCCACAAGGTGGGCCTGTGGAGGGCTGGGATTTTGGAGGAATAATATGCATACCAGCCTGTCACTGTTAGGAGGATCCTTTCATCCCTCCTTAATGTATGAGAAGTAAAAGCCTGAGCCTAGGATGTCCCCAAGGAGGCTGTGGCCTCCTCTCAATCTGGCACAAAGGATTTCAGTCTTTAAGAGACATAATGTGACTACAAGTGTCACACAGAGTGGCAGGCTTCAATTGCGCAGTCCCCCTTAACAATTTAATGAGTGTTTACAGAGTATCTGTCATGTGTCAGGCTCTTAGCTGGACTCTGGAAACTCCAAAGAGCATAAGACATGTGTGGGACCTGTTTTCATTGACTTTACCTTGTTACAGTAACCGGCTTTCAGATAAATCATGGCTCAAAAAGAACTATACATAAGCAAGTGAAGGGTCATTAAGGAAAACTTCTGGATTATTTACAACATGTACTTGAGTTTCAGCTGGTCTGAGGATCACACAGAGCACTTCTGAGAAAGGACTCTTGGATAAGACCTGAAGAGTTAGTAGCCATTTTCTCCTTGATAAACAAAGTATGTTTAAAAAAAAAAAAAAGGTTTCCCTCACAGGACTGCCCTTCAGTGGGCTGACCCTTGGGTGGATGGAGGAGTGGACACAATCCACATGGGGATCTGGAAGAGTCAGGGAGACTGTGCAATGGTTGATACTGGTGAGGCTGGTCCCTCCTGGGCTGTGGCAGCTGTGAACTCAGGGAGATCAGCCATGCCCAGAAAGGCTCCAGCCTACAGAGTAATTCTGCTGCCCTTTGCTGGATGCACAGAAAAATGGGCAAGAAAATGTCATTTTACTGTTAGGTATTTGTTTGTTTGGTTCCGTAATTTCAATTCAACTTATACTTTAGCTGATATTTAACTTATATATGGATAATTTAATATATTTATTGACTTGTACTTGAATATCATAATCTTAACTTATTAAAAGTATGCAGTTTATTTAGTCTTTCAGATGCATGAACAGAGAAGTTGTACAATGAAAATAAAGACCATTAAAGTCTTATTATTATTAAAGTCTATTATTATTATTATTATTATTATTATTATTATTATTAAAGTCCCTTATTATTAAAGTCTCTCATGCCCTCTTGTAATCTCTTTTTTCTTCTCCTCTCCACCTCCTTTTTTTAGTGTTAAGGATACTCTCATCAGCTGTTTTTTATGCTACATTATTTTACATTTCCTAGAATTTTCTTGTTTTTATCATAAAGTATATAAATGTAGGCTGAGGTTGTCTCCTTGATGCAACCAATTTTTTGATATACTTCTTTCTCTTTATTCTCTAGTTGTATCTCATTCCAGGGACACATTAATTTTATCTCTTCACCCCTTTATGGACATTTGTGTTGTTTCCCATTTAGGACTATTAAATTATACCTGTAATGAACATGATTGTAGAACAGTCTTTAATACAAAGAATCAGTGCTTGTAAAACTGTGAATAGATAGAGGAACAGAAGTTAGGAAGCTGTCACTGGAAGTCTAGTCTCAAGGTCACACTGCCACAGCCCCACCCAGAGGTTAACAAACACCTGCTTCTCCACATGAAGCTGTGTCTGCCACAGCCAACCCATCAGCCAACGCAACAGCAGAAATAATGGTCCTTTTCGCTTCCAGCTTCTAAATTATGAACCAGCATACCTCAGAGGCTGAATTTAATTCACATCTGGATTCTCAATTACTGGAAGTAGGGGAAAGGTTGTCTTTAAACTTTCAGTCCCTGTAATATGAAAAGAAAAGCTGAAAACAAAGATTAAGCATACATGCCTAGTGCCAATAGAAAATACACAGAATGTCTGAGTCTACTTGTAGGCTGTGCAATTCTGGGATCGACCCCACCCAAGAAGGCTCAACTCTCTCATGTGACATCAGAGACAAATGCTTGATCTTCATTCTTGGATTTCAGGAAAGAGTAACTAAATCACTTGAAATTATCTGAGGGATGAGGGTGATAAGACTGTCTTGTATTGTGATGAGGCAACTCTTGGCAAGCCTCTGGGTAGTTGCAGAGTGATGGCAGGTCACCAGAAAGACCCAAGTACTACAAAAAAGCTTGGAATTTTGCACTGTCAATGTAAGAGAAGTTTCAACCTGAAGAGTATTCTTGTGAGTCTCCTTGATCCAAACATGATGATGATTGTGGCAAAGAAAAATCTCAATGGATTGAGATAATGTTCTGAAGAATGGCAATTTTGCACCATATTTTATACAGAATTGTTTCATCCAGGGGCCTAAGGGGTTACATGAAATCCACTGGCAATAGATTAAGGAGTTGGGAGAAAGCAAAATGCAGAAATCTCTGTGATTGTGTAAAAATTCCAACAAGTGGACAAGTACATTTGTTAGGCTGGTTGATACAGGAAAGGTAGCATTAAGAATTAACACAATGACAATAGTAATGATTAGGTATGTGGTCTCCTCTATGGTGAAGGCAGGGGTCTGAGAAAAATAAAATTACACTGACATTTTAAAGGTCAGCTTTGGTAGAGGAAAAAGATGATAAACACCCTCATTTAAGGTAAAGACTGAGCTTTGTCAGGAAAGATACCAGCCTAAGACCTGACTACCCACCATGACTCACTTTGGTTAAAGATTTTAATATCAGACCATCCTACATGGTCACCTCAGGTCTCTGAGTTTGCAAGACCCACCATGAGTCAGCTTTTGAGATTGTGAGCTTTAATATGGGGCTTCTTTTTTTGTCTAAACTGACCTTTTTGGTTACAAATCAACCTACAGAACACATTGGTGACCAAATTTTTGTCACCAATTTTTTATATATTTTTGTCACCAAATTTTTATATATTGTCTCAAGTCCTAGGAAGAGAGTCTTAGGAAGACTTAGAAGCAGTGTTTGCCTTGCTGAAGGATAAACCATTGGTGATGCAGCAAGACCTTCACCGTGGATGGAAGTCAAACCTGAACGTTCTCAAAAGAGAAAAGCCGGTACATTGGGAGGCAGTCATTCCCATGGGCCTTTATTAAGGAAAACACTCTGGATCATTTTGAACCTACAAGCTTTCATGATCTGTCTCATTCCTCTATTTTGCATCTTGTATTACATTTACTTACAGTTTGAGGGCACACTCTGCACCAATCCAGTTTTAATCATCTGACCATGAGGTGGAGTCTTATGTACTATGACCCATCAGGTATTCATTATTTAATCTTAGTCTGAGCTTTGCTAGTTGTACACTTGGGAACTATAACCTTAAGTTTTATTTGGGTACCAGGCTGTAAGAACAGAATGCTGTAAATGTCATTACCACCTACATTTGCATGGTGAGGAGGACAGTAAGGGTTTCATAAGAAAGCATCCTGTATAAGAAAGACAAATACTATATGACTTCACCCTTATGTGGAATTTAATGAATAAATGGAAGTAACAAGCGAAACAGAAACAGACTAATAGATGGAGAACAGATGACAGGCAGTTGGGTGGGGCGTGGTGAGGTTAGGTAATGGAGGGATTGAGCAAAAACAAAAAGGCTCACAGACATTGGCAACAGTGTGGTGATTGCTGGGGGCTGGGGTATAAGGGGACTAATTGGTAATGGAAAAAATATAATAAAGTTTGAATAAAAAATAGCAGCCATCCCTTTTTTATTTTGTCTGAGTTTTCAACTCATTGTTAACCTGGTTTCCCTGAACTCTTAACATGTAGGTTCACATGGAGGATTAAAAAAATAGCTTCAGTGAATTCCAGCTTTTTACCTTAAAACAGGGAGGTCCAGAATTCTGAGAAAAGCTCCCACAAGCTTACTTGAAACAATTCCAGGAGTTGGTGAAGAACAGTGTGTCTCCTGCTGGTACCTATCAACATGATCTTGGATGGGCTTCTCTGAAATCTTGCCACACTGTGCCAAGTAAATGTCAAAGTAAGCAGTGTTTAAACATGTAGAGAATTTTTAGGAGTTAACATGAAACAGTAAACAATATCTCAACAAATTGAAAAACATACTCCAGAGAATGGCAGTTCTACACCTTATTTTATACATTACAATCAAAGGGAAAAATATAGGGGTTACAGAAACTTATTGGTGATGCACTAGACAGTTGGAAGAAGGAAAAGGAGTGAAATCTGGGACAGGACAGAAATTAGAACAAATAGACACAAGTTTTACATTTGGGTATAGGATAGTAGCATATAAGTAATATGGCAACAGTAACAGTGAAAAAAGTCTTTTTTTCTCTGCTCTGATGCAGTAAGAGTACAGAAGGACAGATATAATTCTGACAAATTAGAGTTATATTATCAGAGATGCAAAAGACACCAGGCAAAATGAAGATTGACATTTTTTAATAATAGAACACAGACTAAAACATGTCTACCTGCTTTGATTCACTTTCAGTTACTGAGTTTTAGTTTCAGATCACTCTGTGTGGTTACTTTGGGTCTCTGGGTTCCTAAGGTTCAGCATACAGTCCTCCACAGAGGTTTTCAGGGTTAGTATGTGTCTTTTCTGTTATCTGTATATCCCAACCCTCCAAAATCTTTGAAAGGAAGAGGAGCTAGAAAAAATGTTAAAACAGCCAATTATTTAATTAATCATATGAACATAAGGAATCCACCCCCCCAAAAAATGCAAACAAACTATAGCCTAAACATAAGGGTCAGAGAGGTTCTGAGAGCGGGGAATACAGGAAAGATTTGGAGGCTTCATCACTACCACGCAGTGTCTAGCCCAGGGTGTCTCTCCCATGCAGCTGTTCCTGACTGATGTCCTTATAATAAACTATTAATAGGAAGTAAAGCCTCTTCTACATTCTGTGTGTCTTCCTACAGATCTATAACACATGAGGGGGGTAATGAAAATTCCCAACTTTGTAGTTGATTAGGCAGAAAGGTGAGTAGCCCGAGCACCCCACTTGCAATTGGCATCAGCAGGAACAGCAGTCTTGTGTTACTGAGCCTTGAACCTGTGGGGTCTGCATGCACTCTGGGTACTCAGTGTCAGAACTACATGGAATTGCAGGACATGCCATTGGAGAATTGGTTGTTGATGAAAGATAAAAACCCTTTATCTCATATGAAAAAGCACCTGGTTGGTGTGAGGCTAGAACTGATAGACTGTATGTAATATGCCCATATCAGATGCTCAGGGAATTTAAGATTTTATGTTCACTGGGCTCTCTCCCTAAGATCTCCCACGGCTTAAGAAGCCACACTTACTTTTTTTCTTCTTTTCTCTGTTTTCACAGAGCGAGGCCTGAGGCAGTGTGCCCCCTCCCAGGAGGAATGAAAGCACAGGCCTGTAAACCTGTACACACTGTTGTCTACCCTGAAGTGGGGCTATTTGCCTGATGCCTAAAGAGCTAAATCATTGACAGCAGGTGGTAGTGAAAGGAAAAAAAAAGCATATAAGAGTATTGCAGAGGAAATGTTGAAAGGAGTATGGGCAGCTAATGGTCTAAAACTGGAACTGCCCAGTTGCTTAAATTTAAGGGTTTTTTTTTTAAAGGAAAGAAGAGAAAATATCATTATTAGGGATTTCAAAGTCATGTGTTCTGAGAATTTTTCATTTACTATATGTTTTTTAAAGATAATTTAGAGCATTTTTAAAAGATTCTATTTATTTATTTTTAGAGACAAGGGAAGGGAGGGAGAAAGAGAGGAAGAGAGGCAGGATGTGTGGTTGCCTCTCACATGCTCCCCAGCTGGGGATCTGGCTCATAGCCCAGGCATGTGCCCTGATTGGGAATTGAACCTGTGACACCTTGCTTCTCAGTCTGGCACTCAATCCACTGAGCCACATCAGCCAGGGCTAATCATTTAAATCTGACTTATTTCTCCCCTGGTTTTATTCTGTTTGGGGGTAATTGGTTATTAGGGTTGGAGTTCTTCCTGCTTTCAGACAACACAAAGTACTGCATCCAGTTTTGAGACCATGTTGCTGAAGCTAATTTAAGAACAGGCAAAAGATCCATCCGCCTCAAGTTTAGCAGGCTGCATCCTTGTCTTACTTTGAGCAATGTAACTCTTGTCACCTGTTTTACTGAGAAGATTCCTCTTTGTTTTTTATTTAAAATGTCAGGTTGACTTTCTTTTACCTTTTATTTTATTAAATTTTACTTATTTCTTTATATACTTGTTTATTTATTTATTTTTAGAATGGGAAATAGATTGGGAAAGAGAGAGAAATGTTGATGTGAGAGAGAAACATCGATCAGTTGCCTTTCATGTGGACCCTCACAGGGGACCCTACTTGGAACACAGGAATGTGCTTTGACTTCTAATTAAGCCAGCAACACTTTCTCACATTCTGGGAGAACAAACAACTAACTGAACCTCAGCAGTCAGGTTCCCATTTATTCTTCAACTAGAAATCATGACAGCCAGCTCTGGATGCAAAATATATTTTTTCTCTCATCTTTTCAATTCCTCTAGCTAAACTAACAATCAAATTAACAGAGGCAGATTAGCAGGAGACTATGTACAAAGTCTATTATACTACTTAATAGTCTGAAGTGAAGAAATACAGACCCCAGGAATTACTGGGTAGTTAATATTCATTTGCTATTCTGAAGGTAAAGAACAAAAAGCATGTGGTTTGAGGCTTCATAAGACAAAAAAGCCATTCTCATGGATTTTCCAAAGCAAATGAACTGCAAATAAATATTCCTTTGGCATGCCAAAATGAATGTTCCTTCTTGAGCTGGTCCTCCATCTAAAGACTTCCTAGTCAGTTGAGAGGAAAGTTCAAAGGGTTTTCTCTGAGCCTTCTGTTTCCCAATAACAAGATCAGAATCAAATTCCTAAAAGGCAAATCTGGGGTGGTGACTCTGCTTCCCTTCACAGCAGAGCCACGGCTCTTAGGCTAGCAAGTCTCACTGAAAACTCAGTTCTAGAACACCCAGTCGTTTAATTAAAGTCACTGAGTCCCTAAATTATTACCAAACAAGATAAAGTACTGAAACATCGTTTTGTCTGTCTGAGCATATCAACTTTTGACTCCTTATTGGAGAGAAAATTTAAAAGATGAATTTGAATCTGCTAGGAAAAATGTTCCCTGTTGTGGTGTTCACAGCTTCCCTCTTCTGAGGACTTTAATTCCTGGAAAACAATCCATCACATGTGTTATCATCTTATCCACAGCTGTTCAGGAAGACCCAGGAGTCCTGTGACCCAGAGTCATGTCTCAGATTAGTGTTTATGCTACCATTAATTACTGCTTAAACTCTTTTCGTTGTTGTTGTTGTATTTTTACATGTTCCCTATTTTAATAAACATTTACTGAGCCTCTTACAGCCTGATAGACTCCAGTCCCATTTTCATTGTTGAGAGAATTTGGGACCAGGAAGTCTCCCAGAGCAGTGCCTGCTCAGTTTCAATATCATTCAAGTACGTTTATGTTCACCATAAGTTAGTTCCAAAAATATGAAGAGCGAAAATGCTCAAGAAAGGTCCTGATGTGACTTCCAACAACAAATGGGTTTATAAAGGCCCCTGCAGTCATGGTGACTTGGTGGTATTGCTGTACTTTCTAGTCAACAAGAAATGTTGTGTATGAGTGTCCAGGACACATTTTGATTCTTCATCACTTGTTCATTTGTAGATTCTGTAAATGTGTAATGGACTCAAAATATAAACTTGCCAGGCACTGTCTGAAGAACAGGGACAGAGTACTGATTGAAGGAGACAAACTAGACATGACTGCTGATATCCAAGTATTGATTAGAGAACTAATATTTAAAGGTATTTCAGGATACCTTAAGAGTTAAAAATCCCAGCCAAATTATTCACCTCAATATGTTTCTGCAAATTATTCTCAATCTCTTTGTATTTTCACACCTGATCTCTTTTTCTTATAACACACATTAAATTCTTCAGAAAACTCTTTGATTTTGTGCTCAGAAAAATTGGAGAAACTGACACTTTTTCTTCACACTGCTCCAACCATTCACACCTATCACCTGGATGATGCAGTTGCCTTCTTACCAAACTCCCTGCATACAATCCAGCAGCCTCACAAATCCTGGCTATTCAGGAGGCTAAAAAATAGTACTACTGCCCCTACCACCTTCTAAATTGTTTTTCAACTGGGCTAATCATCAAATTAACAGAGGCAGATTAGCTGAAGGAAATACAGTTTTTAGTATATAATCATGGAGAATTCACATAGCGTAAAAATTCCAATGAAAATGAGGCAACACTAGGCTATAAAACATTTTTGACCAAGAGAAAAGATGGAAAATGAGTTTTATATTTCAGAAGCTAGACTGAGTGCTTTCCATGTCATTGAGAAAGGAAGATCCTACATGGCAAGATAATTTTTTCTGGGCAACTGAGAATCAGTGGGACACATGAGGGACCAAGCCAACAGGAACTTCCTGAAGCCCTTTTATTTAACATATGTAATGAATTCACCTAAAGTGAACATCCTGATTTTTCTCCTGAAGCACATTTTCTATCTGGATCTCTTGGCAGGAATGTGGAGAAGGTCAACAGTTTTTTTTTTTTTCCTCCTGAGTTTGTTTTTTAATAAACAGCTTAAAATCAGTATTCTAAAACCAAAATTTCAAGGTGGCAAAATGTTGGTTTCTTTCAGTGACCACAAATTAATTGAATCTCTTTTTTTCCCCTTCAACCTTCCAGTGGCTCCTGACTTCACTCAGGGTAAATACAAGTTACTGGATTATGGCTTCTTTATTTCTGACTTCATTTGCTCTCATCTTCTGATCTCTCTGCTCCAATAGGTTCACATCCTCTGTGCTGAGCCAACATATTAGAAATCACCCCAAGTATGCCTTACTTTATTCTAACATACTAACCTACATTATTGTCGCCACTGTTGTTTGGATTATTGTGTGACTCCTCCACTAGCATAACAGGTCTTTGAGGACTGAGATTTTGTCTATTTTTTTCTAATGATTAGAACAGTGTCAGGGAGGTGGTGAGCAGAGGGTCAGTGTCCTTTGGTAAGTGAGTAAAATAACTACAAACATGATAATGGTTAAAAGGGTAAAATACGGAGCATTATGACCTCACAGACCTGGATTTCTGACCTACAAGAAGAACCAGTTAATTTTTTTTTAAAGGGAAGCATCTGGCAGAGAATGAGCCCAGACACACCTAGAGCTCATGAGAGGGCAGGGATAAGAGTTCCAGGCAAACGACTCAACATGTGCAAAGGACAGGAAGCAGGGACGTTTGTTGAAGTAATGAATTTTACTGACTCATGTTGGTGGTTAAGAGAGTTAATACAATTCAAGTGTCCTGTACACAGTCAGTGCTGAAAAATGGCCAGAATTGTCATTATCAGAATAGCAGTAATTACCCTACCACTGAATTACTGCTATTCAGTGAGAATAGCAGTGATAGGAAAACAATACATTTTCCTCCTGATCACACAAGCAAATCATGACAATAAGCATTGAATCCAGATTGATTGATGTATAAGTGACAGGGAATAAACCACATATATGTAAACTTTACAATCTGATGAGTGTCTACATGCCTACCCCTCCGTGTGTATCATTTTCACCCAAAAGTTTCTCACATACCTTCGAAGTCCTTTATTCTGTTCCCCTCCCAAACCCCAGAGTTTGCAGGTAAGTACTCCTTTTCTCTCTTTCTCAATAGATCAGTTTGCACTTTCTGAAGTTTTATATAAATCAAATCCTGTAGAATGTGCCCTTTTTTATCTGGTTTCTTTAATTCAGCATAATTATTTCATGAGGTAAAATTTACACAATCAATTTAATCATTTTAAAGCCAGCAATTCAGTGTCATTACTGTAGTCACATGTTGTGTAGCCAACATGTGTACCCAGTACTGATTTTAATCACATAAAACACTGTACCCATTGAGAGATTTTGACCCATTACCCCTTCCCTAACTCATGGAAAGTACCACCCTTAATTCTGTCTTTGGACCCTCTTCATTTTCTTTCCCATACACCCTGTGTCAGGACCCCTGCCAGCTTGTACATGTCCCACTTGTCCCAGTGTCAGGAAACTAATCTGAGTCTTCAAAACATTATCCTTTTTCCCAACTCTGTGTCTTACACTCGTGCTCAGCATAGTCTGGGAGAATAGCCCCCTCACTTCATTGCAGGAGCTCCAGTAACTCCTCCCTCAACATGTAGGTCAAACCCTCACTCATATGATTCAGCTTGATCCTTAGCCTCCAAAACAAACCCTCCCATATGACACCATTAGGGCCCCTTGAAACATACAATGCCTAAAATCCTCTCACCTCCCAGGCTTCACAATTTCTCACTGGACACAGGGCAGATTCTATCCCTCCATGACTTTGCTCTGTGTTCACCTCTGCTTACACAAAATCCACCTCAAGACAGGTCCCCAAGGATCTCAGTCCAACACACCAGAGGTCACAGGGAACAGAAAATAAGTAGAACCAGAGCAGAGATTTACTTCCCATTTCCTAATTCTGGATTCAGGCTCTTAAAGGACAGCATGTGGAATTTGAAAAAGAACAAAGAAAACAAAGAATGAGGACAGTGATGTCTGCCCTGAGCTGCTCCTCAAAGAGGGCTTGAGCGAGGCTCATTCAGTACATGCCTGTGGGTGGCTGATGTCACAGAGACCTGCAAGTTTACTAGAGTTGTTGAGGTTAAATGACAGAATATCTTTTATAATCTCTGTGCTCTTGTTTCTTGATGATGCAGGGGAAATGTATGTGGAATGAGTACACTGTTGATGATCAAGGTGTTGTCAAAATGAACCCTTTCATGCTAGTATGTCTTCTAGGATTCTGAGCAAAGGCCGATTTGAGCCAACCTGGGGACCTAGGAGGATCTGGGAAGTGAGGTCATCTCCTTCGGTGAATGTCAAGTAAAAGAGAGGCTAGACTATTGGAAACATTTTTTTTAATTAGCAAATGAGGAAAATTTAGAATATTTAAAAATATTTTAAGGATAGAGCCTTTGAGTAAGATCACATGATTAGCTAGTTACAGGAAGGTTATGTTAAAGTAAAACATACGTTGAATAAGTTTAAAAAGAAGAGAAAAACTTTATTAAAGACCATGAAATAGGGCAGGAAAGCAGAACACAACTCACCTGAGAAAAAGGCTGGACAGATTTTAGAAGAGAAGTGACTATGGGAATGTGTGTTTGCTAATTGAGTTTACACAAAAGCAAAGGAAAACTTCTCATGAAATTCTGATAGGAAGTCCTTTTATATTTTGGCTGTAAAGGTCCTCAGCAAAGGTGTGTCTCTACTGAACAGCAGGAATACTGAAATTCTAAGTAATGGGACCAGGATTTTGAGACAGATATTCTCTGCTTCTTAACACCGGCAAGAAGCTTTCAAAAAGCCTTCTGTATGTTTCAAAAGAATGGATACAGTGTCAGCAATTATCAGATTGCAATTACATTTTTAATGGAGTAGTATAAAAAATAGATGTCAGTGGCCTAGATTCAGAAAGAACCTGTGTAACAGTTCCGGACTCTGAAGGAATATTCTCCTTCCAGATCAAAGTCAAAATGCTTTCTTAACAGTGGAGGGACCCACAACTAAATCTCTTGCAGCCAAGTCTTCAGTTCTTGAATTGTATAAAGAGGTGCCATTTCTGAGTGATATAGGCACAGGGGCAAATTCACTGACAGTCCTTGAACAGAGCAAAGATTTCATCTCCCAACACACTGTGCATTAATATCTCTATGCACTCACCTTTTTTTGTTGTTCAAATGTCATGTCAAATGAAGAGTATTCTTGACCCTTCAACAGGGCTTCTATTATTTGCTTTGTCTTGATTTGGTACTGAAGTGAAAAGGAACTGACATCCACCACATAGTTTGTTCTGATGCAGGTTTTTCTACAGAACATAAGATGGGAGTTGAACAGCCTCTTGAAGTTAGGAAGCTTCACCCTCCCACCTTACTTAGAGTGAAGTGACTATCACATTACCTCATGTAGAAGCAATGTCTGCTTGGACCTTAGTGTTGAGATTTTATCTACACATTGGAAACAGAGTTCAGGTGTGCTGCTGAGTAGATATTACTGTGAGCAATAGAGGCATCATCAATAATGCCAAGATTTTAGAGCTGAGCATAGAAAGGATGGAGTTGACCTTGACTGAAAGGAGAAAGAGTTTGAGAGTCAGGTTGACAGTTTGGAAGAATGAAGACCTTGGTTGTACACATGATACATTAGAGGGTCTCTAATAATGACTAAAATAGATACCACACAATGGATTAACTCATTTGCTGTTAAACCTGTTTGAAAACACACAGATAAATCAGACACTGAACACAACAATCCCCCAAATCTCTGTAAAAAAAAATTAAATGAGAGAGTTGCAGAAGATGGAAGTAGTTTTGTGAGATGTGTGTTGTGCCTTTCCCAGCACTCTGGGCCATGTTGTTGTGGGGTCCTGGACTGTTGCTACAGACGATGCAGAGGGGCTGTGCCTGGAGATCAGTGCAGTGTGTGCATTTCTCAGGAAGTAGCACCATGTTCCTTTGTGAGGCAAATCTTCAGTCCGGTTTTGAAGATCATTCTGGAGACTCCAACTTTAATGTGCTTCCAAATATATGAGTAAAATAAATTAAATTTATATAAGTAATAATAGACTAAAGAAATGCAGACCATTTATAAACTGGTGTTGATACTGTTTGCAAACTGAGGGTTATAATTTTTTATTATTTTTAATTTTATTTTAATTGTTGTTCTTATACAGTTTTCTGTCTTCTACTCCCATCCCAGCCTACCACCCCAGCCCTCCCCAGCTCCCTCCCATTTCCACCACCTCCCAGCTTTCGTCCATGTGTCTTTCATACTTGTTGCTCTAAACCCTTCCCTTTTTCCCTGGATATTCCTATCCCTCTCCTCTCTTGTTCTCAATTTCAGTGTCTTCAGTTCTATTATTCTTGTTTGTTTGTTCTGTTAATTAGGTTCCTGTTAAATGTGAGATCATATGGTATTTGTCTTTCACCTCCTGGCTTATTTCACTTAGCATAATGCTCTCCAGTTCCATCCATGCTGTTGTGAAGGGTAGGAGCTCCTTCTTTCTTTCTGCTGCATAAAATTCCATAGTGTAAATGTACCATATTTTCTTGATCCATTCATTTACTGATGGGCACCTATGTTGCTTCCAACATTTGACTATTGTAAATTGTGCTGCTATGAACATTGGGGTGCACAGGTTCTTTTGGATTGGTGTTTCAGGGTTTCTAGGATATAATCCTAGCAGTGGAATTGTTGGGTCAAAAGGTAGGTCCATTTTTAGTTTCCTTAGAAAATCCCATACTGCTTTCCATAGTGGTTGTACCAATCTGCAGTCCCAACAACAGTGCACTAGGGTCCCCTTTTCTCCACAACCTCTCCAACACTTGTTTGTTGCTTTGTTTATAATGGCCATTTTGACTGGCATGAAGTGGTATCTCACTGTGGTTTTAATTTGCATCTCTCTGACAGCTGGTGATATCGAGCATCTTTTCATGTGTTTCTGGATCTTCTGTATGTCCTCCTTGGAGAAGTGTCTGTTCAATCTTTTGCCCATTTTTTAATTGGTTTCCTGTCTTCTTAGAGTGGAGTCGTGTAAGTTCTTTATATATTTTGAAGATTAAACCCTTGTCTGAGGTATCATTGGCAAATATCTCTTCCCATACAGTTGGTTCTCTTTTTATTTTAATACTGTTTTCTTTAGCCGTACAAAAGCTTTTTATTTTGATGAGATCCCATTTGTTTATTCTTTCCTTTATGTCCCTTGCTTTAGGGGACATATCATTAAAAATGTTGCTGCATGAAATGTCTGAGATTTCCCTGCCTATGTTCTCCTCTAGGACTTTAATGGTGTCATGGCTTATATTTAAATCTTTTATCCACCTTGAATTTATTTTTGTGTATGGTTTAAGTTGGTGTTCAAATTTCATTTTTTTGCATGTAGCTGTCCAGTTCTCCCAACACCACTTGTTGAAGAGGCTACTTTTACTCCATTTTATGTTGCTGCCTCCTTTGTAAAATATTAATTGACCGTAGAGAATTGGGTTTATTTCTGGGCTCTCTATTGTATTCCACTGGTCCACGTGCCTGTTTTTGTGCCAGTACCAGGCTGTTTTGATTACAGTGGCCTTGCAATACATTTTGGTGTCAAGTATTATAATCCCTCCTACTTTGGTCTTCTTTCTCAAAATTGCTGCAGCTATTGGAGGTCCTTTATGGCTCCATATACATTTTTGCAGTGTTTGTTCTATGTCTGTGAAATATGCCATTGGTAATTAAATAGGTATTGCATTGAATCTGTAAATTGCTTTGGGTAGTATGGACATTTTGATGATGTTAATTCTTCCAATCCATGAACATGGTATATGTTTCCATTTGTTTGTGTCTCCCTTGATTTCTTTCTTCAGTATTGTGTAGTGTTCTGCATATAGGTCTTTTACCTCTTTAGTTAGGTTTATTCCTAGGATTTTATTTTTCTTTTTGCTATATCAAATGATATTTTTTCTTGATTTCTGCTTCTGCTGTTTCATTGTTGGTATACAATAATGCCTTTGATTTCTGAATATTGACTTTGTATCCTGCTGTTTGGCCAAATTCATTTACTAGGTCAAGCAGCTTTTTGGCCGAGTCTATAGGATTTTCTATGTACACTATCATGTCATCTGCAAACAATGATAGCTTTGTTTCCTAGTTAGCAATTTGGATGCCTTTTATTTACTTTTCTTGTCTAATCGCTGTGGCCAATACTTCCAATACTATATTGAATAGAAGTGGTGAAAGTGGATAACTTTGTCTTATTCCTGATCTTAGTGGAAAAGATTTTTGTTTTTGCTTGTTGAGTATGATGTTGGCTGTAGGTCTCTCATATATGGCCTTTATTATGTTAAGGAATGCTCCCTCAATTCCTACTTTGCTGAGTGCTTTTATCATAAATGGGTGCTGTACCTTATCAAATGCTTTTACTGCATCTATTGATATGATCATGTGATTTTTGTCTTTGCTTTTGTTTATGTGATGTATTACATTTACTGATTTGCTAATGTTGAACCATCCTTGCATCCTTCAGATGAATTGTACTTGGTCATGGTGTATGATCTTTCAATGTATTGTTGGATGTGGTTTTCCAATATTTTGTTGAGGATTTTAGCATCTATGTTCACCAGCGATATGGCCTGAAGTTTTTTTTCTTTGTTACGTCTTTATCTGGTTTGGGGATTAGAATGATGCTGGTTTCATAAAAAGAGTTTGGTAGTCTTCTATCATTTTGGATTTTTTAAAAAAGTCTGTGAAAGATAGGGGTTAGCTCTTACTTAAATGCTTTGAAAAATTCTCCTGTAAAACCATCTGGTGCTGGGCTTTGGTGTGTCGGGAGTTTTTTGATTACTGCTTCTATTTCATCTTCTATTATTGGTCGGTTCAAGCTTTCTGCTTCTTCTTCATTGAGTTTTGGGAGATCATATTTTTCTAGAAACTTGTCCATTTCACCTAAGTTTTCAAATTTCTTAGCATACAGTTCTTCATAGTAATTTCTTACAATCCTTTGTATTTCTGTGGTGTCAGTTGTAATCTCTCCTCTTTCATTTCTGATTGTGTTTATTTGAGTCCTCTCTCTTTTTCTCTTCATGAGACTGCTTAATGGCTTGTCAATTTTCTTTTTCTTTTCAAAAAGCCAACTCCTGGATTCATTGATCCTTAGAATTGTGCTTTTAGTCTCTATGTCATTTAATTCTGCTCTGATCTTAGTTATTTCCTTCCATCTACTTGCTCTGGGCTTTCTTTGCTGTTGATCCTTGAGTTCTTGTAGGCATAAAGTTAAGTTTTTTTGTTTGAGATGTTTCTATCTTTTTTAGGTAGGCCTGTATCACTATGAACTTTCCTCTGAGGACTGCCTTTGCTGTGCCCCATAAGTTTTGGGTTGTTGTGAGTTCATTTTCATTTGTTTCCAGAAACTTTTTGATTTCCTTCCTAATTTCATTCTTGACCTATCCATTGTTTAATAGCATGCTATTCAATCTGCATGATTTTGAGGACTTTGTGTTTTTCCCTTTGGGGTTGGTTTCTAGTTTCAGTCCCTTGTGGTTGGAGAAAATGCTTGGTATGATTTCAGTTTTCATGAATTTGATGAGGTAGTTTTATGACCTATCATGTGGTCTATCTTTGAGAATGTTCCATGTGCATTTGAAAAGAACGTGTATTTAGTTTCTTTGGGATGAAGGGCTGTATATATATTGGTTAATTCCATTTCATCTATGGTGTCATTCAATGCCACAATATCTTTGCTGATATTTTGTTTAGAAGATCTGTCCATTTTTGACCGTGGTGTGTTAAAATCCCCTACTATAATTGTGTTGCTGTCAATATCTTTCTTGAAGTACTCTAAGATTTTCTTAATGTATTTAGGTGCTCCTATGTTGGGTGCATATATATTTACAATGTTTCTGTCTTCCTGGCAGATTCTTCCCTTGAGTATTATGAAGTGACCTTCGTGGTCTCTCTTTATGGCTCTTCTTTTGAAGTCTATTTTGTCTGATATGAGTATTGCTACCCCAGCTTTTTTTTTTTTCCTGTCCATTTGCTAGGAAAATTTGTTTCCAGCCCTTCACTTTGAGTCTGTATAGTTCTTTTGTCCTGAGGGGGTCTCTTGCAGGCAGCATATGTGTGAGTCATGCTTTCTTATCCATTCAGCTATTCTATGCCTTTTGATTGGAGCATTTAATCCATTTACATTTAAGGTTATTATTGATAGGTACTTATTCATTGCGATTTTTGTTCCTGTGTTCTTGTCGCTCTCTTTCTCCTTTCCTTCCTTTCCTTAAAGAAGGTCCTTTAGTATCTCTTGCAGGACTGGTTTGGTAGAGGTATATTCTTTTAGACTTCTTTTGTCTGGGAAGCTCTTTATTTGGCCTTCTATCTTGATTGAAAGTCTTGCTGGCTAAAGTAGTCTTGGTTGCAGGCCTTTGGTTCTCACTACTTGGAATATTTCTTGCCATTTTCTTCTGGCTTGGAGTGTTTCCATTGAGAAATCAGCTGCTAACCTTATCGGGGCTCCCTTGTATGTTACTCCCTATGGTATCCCTATTATACAGATATTATTATGTTTCATATTGTCTTGTATTTCTCTTAATACCTCTTCATTTTTTCTGAGCCTCTTTTCCTTTTCTTGCTCTTTCTGGATGCTTTTTTCTACTTGGTCCTCCAATGTGCTGATCTGATTTTCTGCTTCATCAGTTCTGCTTTTCATTCCTTCCACTGTGTTCTTCAGTTCAGAAATTGTATTTTTTCATTTCCTCTTGGCCTTTGTTGATAGTTTCTATTTCCTTTTTCATGTTGATGTAGTTTGCAGTGAGTTCCTCCTAGCTTCCCTGCAGTTTCTGGTAGCTCATTGAGAGCTCTTGGAGCTTCCTGAAAATCATTGCTTTGAACTCAAAATCTGATAGTTGAGTTGCCTCCATTTCATTTAGCATTCTTTCTGGGACTTCCTCCTTTTCTTTCATTTGGGGATTGTTTCTTTGTCATCCCATTGTTTGTGACACTCTTCTTATTAGGCTCAGTTTCTTAAATTGATTTGTTCTGGTTCCCTGGGTTTATGGTGTGAACTTCTGTGGTAGAATACCTGTGAGATTCAGTGGAGCTGTCTGCTTCAGGTATCCTGGTGTTCACAGTTTCCGCTGTCTTATCTGTTGAAATGCCCCCTCCTTGGGATCGTCTCTGTTTTTTTCACAATTCCAGGGCTGGTTTTTTGTTGTTTTGTTTTGTTTTGTTTTTGTCGTCTGGTTTTTCAGTGTCCGCTACAGTTTTTTGATCTCCTGATTTCAAATATGCTGTGTTTCTGATGGCTGTTTGCTCCGTTCTGATGTAAATTAGCCAGAATATTCTCCTGTGTGTAGGGGGGAGCAAAATATGCTCCTTCGTACTTCGCCGTCATCTTAGATCCCCCCATATAAGTTCTTTGGCTTCAACATTTTCTATACTATCCTTAACCTCCCCTTGTCTATTTTATTCCTACCATTTATGCTACTTACTCTCTCTGCCTTCCCCCTTGTATCCCCCTCCCACTTCCCTGCTGATAACCCTTCATGTGATCTCCTTTTCTGTGATTCTTTTCCTGTTCTAGTTGTTTGCTTAGTGTGCTTTTGTTTGTTTGTTTGTTTGTTTATTAAGGTTCGGTTGTTAATGGCTATGAGTTTGTTTTCATTTTATTGTTCGTATTATTTATTTTCTATTTCTTATGTAAGTCCCTTTAACATTTTATATAATAAGGACCTAGTAATGATGAACTCCTTTAACTTGACCTTATCTGGGAAGCACTTGATCTGCCCTTCCATTCTAAATGATAGCTTTGCTGGATATAGTAATCTTGCATGTAGGTCCTTACTTTTTATGACTTTGAATATTTCCTGCCAGCCCCTTCTTGTCTGTAAGGTTTCTTTGGAGAAATCAGCTGCCAGTCTTAAGGGAACTCCTTTGTAGGTCTTTCTTTCTTTCTTTCTTTCTTTCTTTCTTTCTTTCTTTCTTTCTTTCTTTCTTTCTTCTTTCTTTTCTGCTTTTAAGATACTCTCCTGATCTTTAATCTTGGGTAATGGAATTATGATATGCGTTGGCGTGTTCCTCCTTCTGTCCAAAATCTTTGGAGCTCAATGAGCTTCCTGGACTTCCTGGAAGTCTATTTATTTTGTCAGATTGGAGAAGTTCTCCTTCATTAGTTGTTCAAATAATTGTTCAGTTTGTTGCTCTTCCTTTTCTCCTTCTGGTACCCCTAAGATTCAGATATTGGAACATTTGAAGATGTCCTGGAGGTTCCTAAGCCTCTCCTCATTTTTTTTTTGAATTCTTGCTTATTCATTCTGTTCTGGTTGAATGTTTCTTTCTTCCTTCTGCTCCAAACCATTGATCTGAGTCCCAGTTTCCTTCCCCTCACTGTTGGTTCCCTGCATATTTTGCTTTATTTCTCTTTGTGTAGCCTTTATTTGTTCCTTCATTTTGCAAATGAGCGCAGTGAGTTCTATGAGCATCCTGATTACCAGTGTTTTGAACTGTGCATTTGATAGGTTGGCTATATCTTTGTCACTTAATTGTATTTTTTTCTGGCGTATTTATCCATACTTTCATTTCGGGCTATTTTTTTTTTCTCTTGGCAGGGCTGTTAACATATAAGGGGTAAAACCTTAGGTGTCAGCCAGGGAGGGGCAACCCACGTGGCTGCCTTGTGACAGTGTATGTGGGGGAGGAGTCCGAGGGAGAACAATATTCTTACTTTCTGCCATTTTTGAGTCACTTCTGCTGCTATCCAAAATCAAATTGGGCCCTTCTGGTGCTGATTCCCAGGTGGGTGAGTTTGTGTATGAACATACTCTAGGACACTGTGGGTCTCTCCAATAAACTCTCCTGTGAGGCTGGCAGTTTCTCTCGCTGGTTGCTCAACTACCACAGGTGTTTTCAGTCAGAGGCTTTGAGGCTTTATCTCCCCATACCGGAAACCTGAGTTGCATGGTCTATCTCACTCCTCAGTTGTTCCTCCAGGCTTAGCTGCACACGAATGTGGGCCCACCCAGTGTGCAAGTTGCTGACTCACCAGGTCCACTGGTTGCCCCTCCTGCCCAGGTACTCTAGCTGCTGCCTTGTCCTGAGTCCTCTCCTCTCCTGCTGACTGCCAGTCTCTTCCCCCTTAACAGTCTGCATGAATGTTTTTTTCTTTAACTTCTTGGTTGTGGGACTTCCATTAAGTTTGTTTTCTTCTGTCAGTTGGGTTTGTTTTTTTCTTTTTATGTTTTGCGTTGTCCTTCTTTTCGGTGTACAAAGAGGCACAGTGTGTCTACCTATGCTCCCTCTAGGCCAGAAATACCCCTAATTTTCACTTTTATGCATTATGTATTCAAGATGTTCTTTCTTGAAAGATGAGGACTCAGCTGCTTTTTTTTCTATCACCAACACACACACGCAGATATGAACACTTACACGCCAAACCTCCCTTCCTATCTTTCCCGTATTGTTCTAAAGAATGATATTTAGTGTAAACTTTATTGTGTATGTTTAATTCTATTCCCATTTAGGCCACCAACAGAGTTTTCTTTAAATTTGAATTTTGGAGTACATCAGAGATGAAGAACTTACCTTCTGTGAGCTGGAGAGGTGAGGGTGAAATAGTTCTGCTCATCAGATACTTGTAGTGACACAAATAGTGTAGATAAAGCCCCAAACTTCTCCAATCCCTTCATAGCCCCTCCTGGTTACTTTGCACAGGTGCTGCCCTCTGGTGATGACATTTCAAATGGCAGTTCCCAATAGGGTCAAACTGGTTTTTTTTTTTTTTTCCCACCCAAGGTCATGCCTAGGAGCTAAACCAGAAAACGTCATTCAGAATGACATTCAGAATTCTAGGCTTCGAGGCAAAGCCATGCCTTCTACATTAATACTCCAATAGCTCCTGACTGGCTTTTAAATCCCAGATGATTTAAGATTGCTTGAATACAGGTTGCAATATGACAAGGTAGCCAGACCTCCTCAGATTTGGGTTCTATTGCATGCAATGATGTCAAGGTCATGTAGGAAGAGCACTGTCCATTACAAATAGAAGTGATAGATCTGGATTAGACAAGAGCAGGTGGCCCAGACTATTAGCAACTACTTCTTCGGGAAGTGGCCTGTCACACAGCTTTGACCATGGAATCACAGGAAGTTCACTGTCCCTTTCAACAAAGAGGTTGACATCTCCACTCTGAGTTCATTCTGGCCCTCAGTTCCCCCCCCCAACCACACACACCATTTGCCACTATTTTTGCCTTTCCCCAGGCACTTAATCAACCTACTAACACAAATCCCCCAAGACATGGCTAACTTGTTGACTCAGCTGATGGAACTCAGCTTCTTGACTCATCTCATGTTATGGGATTGAGTTTTAGTTATTCTCAGTTCTCCAAGGCCATGTGGAAATGGTGGCCCTCAGACCACACTTTGAGATTCTACTCTATATGTTTCAACTGAGTCAGAATAGAGACTGGACATCATTGACCTTCAATTGTGTCCTCATCCTCATGACAGGCCTACATTCCCCACCTTTGCCAGGCTCCATGGGAACCCCTTTGCTAGTCTGACTACCACACCCTCCAACTCCCTTCCTGATTAAAATTTCAGTATTTATGGTGTCTGCAATGTTACAAACCTTCATCACTCCTCAGAATCCTAGTCCCCAACAGGATGCTCATCTCATCTCTCCCTTGAGTCTTATACCATGACTCCTGTTCTATAACATTTGTTGCCTAGTACATCTGGTTTTCCCTCTTATACTAATCTTAGAACACTAATCTGAGTCTTCAAAACCTTACTCTTTTGGCCAACCCAGGTTCTCTCCCCACATACCCATCCTAGTCTGGGAGAATGGCTCCCCTCCCTTAACTGCATCAGCTCCAGGTGCCCCTCCCTCATCACTTAGGTCAGCCCAGTACTTGTATGCCTCATCCCCATCCTGAGCTCCCTTAATTAACAAAACCCTCCTCTATCACCTTCTTCTGTCCTCTTTAATCCATACAATGCCTAACACCCAAATCCCATATGCTTTGTACTTTCCCATCAGGATTCTGAACAGATCCTATTTCTTTTTGACCACCCTATATGCACACTGCTGCCTACCCACAATCCACTTCTGACCAGAGGATTCAGTCAAATGACTCAGAGGACTCAAGGAGGATTAAAAAGTAGACCAGAAAAGAGATTTATTTTCCATTTCCCAAGTTTTCATTGTAGACACTAAAGGTAGAGGTGTAGACTTTGTAAACATAACAGAGAAATCAAAGAATGAGGACACTGACATGTGCCTTGAGTCCCAGGTCACAAGAGGCACAAAACAGGGTCTTCCAGTCCAGGCCTGCAGGGGCTGAAGTCACAGGGACCTGCATGTTTACCAGACTTTCTAGGGTTTATGAGAAAATAATTTTCAAACATCCATATGCTTTTCCTTGAAGGTGAGTGAAAATGTATGCACAATGCAAACACGGTTGATGGGTAGGCCACTGCAAAAGTGCAAAGGTTCACACCGACCCTTTCTATCAGATTCTAAGACAAAGGCCACTTTAAGGCAAACTCACCCTGAGAGAAATCTGAGAAGTCAGGTCATCTTTGACTGTGGACAACAATTCAGAAGGGAGATAGGACAACTGAAAAGAGTTAGTTGGAAAATTACAGCCAGATTTTTGAAAATTGGATGATTTGAAAATAAGGAAAGGATGGGCACTGTGAGCGAGGTAAAAATATCTGCTAATTACAAGTAGGTGAACTCAGAGTGAAAGAGGCATCACACAAATTCAAAGAGGCAAGAGAGACTTTCTTAAAGACCAGGCATTAGTATAGTGAGTCAGAATGCAACACCCTTGAAAGAGAAGGCTGAGAAGATTTTAAGAACAAGAGAAAGAATCAAAGATTCCTGTTTGCTATTTGGCTTTACAGGAAAGAAATGTGAAGTAAAGCATTTCATGAAATCTTCCCAGTACGTCTTTCTACCTCATGGTTTTAATGGTCCTCACACAACTTAGGTTCCTACCCTCCCAGAGAGAAGATATACAGACACCAGGAGGATTAAATTTAAAGTCATGGGCATATGCCCTTGTGGCAGATACACTCTGAATCACAAACACTGGCAAGAAGATTTTAAGGGGACTCATGTGCATTTCAAATGCACAATAGATGAATCTGCAATTACAAAACACAATTCTATTGCTGAAGAAGATACTCTAAAAGTGTGGAGGTCAGAGGCCTGCAATCAGGAAGAACCTGTGTAAAGGTCAGTGATGCTGAGGAACATGAAGGCCTCTGGTTCATAAGAAACCTGCTTTCTGCACAGTGGAGGAAAATGCAACTACATCTTTTTCAGCCAAGACCCAGTTTTCCTCTCCATCAATTATTGCAATTTATAAAGAGGTACAAGTTCCTGACTACTTATAAACAGGTGGAAAATTGCTGAGGGTCCCAGAACAGAGACAGAATCTGATCTCCTAGAAGACTGTGCTTCTGGAGATTTCCATTTATACACTATATATTTTTTTCTCTACAGTAACATTCCCTCTCTTTAAACATAATCTCTAAGGAAGAAATGTGTACTTGATCCTACAACATGGCTGGAGATGCCTGATTTGACCTCATTAGTTACCTAAGTGCAGAAGAACTGCCTTTTACCACTTGGTTTGTTCTGATGAAGGTTTTTGCATAAAACATATGATGGGAGTTTTGTTAACATGAGTTTAAGCAGCTTCACACTCACACTTCACCTGCAGTCTCTCTAGCTCGAGTGATGTACTCTTCTCCAGGAGGTACCAAAACACCAAGAGATAAAACATAGCTTCATAAACTGTGGGTTCATTCCTAATTCCACGGGCATTGGTCTGAACTAGGACATTTGAGCTAAAGTCCTGCCTTTATTAACAAAGTTTCCTACTACATCTTATTAACAGAAAGAACAGAAATGTACTGAACTTATTCAAAAAGTTTATCCTGTTGTTCTTTGTTAATGTTGCTCAAGTACAGTGCCTGCTTTTCCCCCCACCATTCCATCCCCTACCCTACCCCAGCTATTTCAAACTCCCTCTCCTGATCCCATGCCCTCTTGTTTTTGTCCATGTGTCCTTTATAATTCTTCCCAAAAACCCTTTGCCCCATTCCCCGTGTTATCCCCTCCCACCTCCCCTCTGGTTACTGTCAGTTTGTTGTTAATTTCAATGTCTCTGTTTATATATTGCTTGCTTGTTTGTTTTGTTGATCAGGTTCCACTTAAAGGATAGATCATATGGTATTTGTCTTTTACTGCCTGGCTTATTTCACTTAGCTTAATGCTCTCTAGTTCCATCCATGATGTCTCAAAGGTAGGAGCTCCTGTCTTTCTTTCTGCTGCACATTATTCCATTGCATAAATGTACCATACTTTTTTGATCCTTTCACAAATAGTTTCATTGATATATAAATAACAATACTGGAGACTTTAGAAATCTTTTGAAAGCTATCTAAGAGAAAGTTAAGATCAGTGTTGCTACCCACATGGGTGTCCTCTTGTCCATTCCCATTGTCTACAACTGTGACCAGGTGCCCCACATGTTTGCATGGAGAAGTGACAGAGCTCAGATTCTGTGAGCTCATCACCTGCTCCCATTGGTTATCACAGGACCAATGCTCATCCTCTGAGGGATACAATGTTAACTCCAGTGTGGACATGGTAACAATGACACCAAACCAAGGCAGGGGTTGGTTTGAAATGTGACCTTAACTCAACAGTAATGACAATGTCAGCTCACATTTTTGAGTGTTTATTGACTTAATGTAAATCTTTTCAGAACTATTCACCTGCAGACAAATAGGTTATAATAATGTAAATAGTTTTTATGTAGAGTTTAATAACAAACAGGAAGACCGGTAGGTCACTAATATAGCACATTCAGGTGAATGGGATCACTTTCAACCCACATGGTAGGGTTTGATGCTTTACACTTGTAATCCCCATCATCTTCCCTCCTGACTGGACTTATGGTGATTCTTCTGCCATCCGCACTCAGCTTCAATCTGTCTGTGAACTTCAGATACACGCCATTAAACAGCCACTGAACGGAGTATGCATTTGTGTAGCAGGTCAAGACCACATCATCTTTATTCTCCATGAGTTCATACATGCTAGCTAGGACGATGGGCACTCTCAGAGGCTCTGTGGAGAAACAGAGAATGTGAGTCTTTGAGAATGTGCTTGAGACATGGAGCCATGCTGCTTCCTCAGAGATCTCAGCTACTCACAGTCCACAGTGAGCTATGGAAAGGTCACCAAAGTATGGTCCTGACATTTGCATAGAGAAAAGTGTCTAAATTCAGGTGAGAGTATGTAGAGTGAAAGCTGCACCTCGCTCTGAGCCCATCTTACCTCAGGGGGATTCTCTACCTGTTCCTTCATTCACCTCTGCAGTAGCAGCACACAAAACCCCTTCCCAGTGCATGTGGCTCATAACCTCATCATCAGGTACAATTGTTCTCACATGAGCTTTATTGATCTTTTCCTAGAACTTTTTTTTGACTTCACAAAACATCAGAATTCACTCCTTATGTGAACCTTTATATACTTTGGGGAAGGCAAGCTCTCCAACTTTGTCAATCTCTGGGGTCAAGGGAAGTTTACAGTAAGTGCAAAACATTCAGCTTTTGTTAAAAAATCGCTAGGTGGGAAGGATGGCCCGAGCTGGCATTCATGGCTATACATCTTAAGGATTTCTATCTAAAAGGCTTCTCACTCTGAACAAGATTTTATATCCTTGCCAACTGAGTCAATATCCTATGATAATTAATCTCTAGAGGGGAGTAGTTAGGGTTTTAACAAAAG
>PVKU01013987.1:0-25519 GCA_004027475.1 Anoura caudifer
TGCCCGTCCGCACCTCCGCTTTTTCCTGCCGCGACTCCGCCCCTCTTACCGGTCTGGATGAATCGTTGTTGGACTTCCAAACAGTTTGATTTTCTGAGATCTGGTTGTTTTCTTGTTTCTAAATCTTTGTTGTCCTTAATTTGGTTGTGAGAAGAGACACAGTGCGTCTGCCTATGCCTCCATCTTGGCCGGAAGTCCGTCTTTGGTTATATTACGCTTGTTTGTTTGTTTTGTTGATTAGTTCCTGTTAAAGGTGAGATCATATGGTATCTGTCTTTCACCACCTAGCTTATTTCACTTCGCATAATGCTCTCCAGTTCCATCCATGCTGTTACAAAGGGTAGGAGCTCCTTCTTTCTTTCTGCTGCACAGAATTCCATTGTGTAAATGTACCATAGTTTCTTGATCCACTCATTTACTGATGGGCACCTAGGTTGCTTCCAGCACTTGGCTATTGTCAATTGTGCTGCTATGAACATTGGGGTGCATAGGTTCTTTTGGATTGGTGTTTCAGGGTTCTTAGGATATAATACTAGCTGTGGAATTGCTGGGTCAAAAGGTAGATCCATTTTTACTTAGAAAATTCCATACTGTTTTCCATAGTGGTTGTACCAGTCTGCAATCCCACCAACAGTGCACTAGGGTCCCCTTTTCTCCACAACCTCTCCAACACTTGTTGTTTGTTGCCATTCTCACTGGTGTAAAGTGGTATCTTATTGTGGTTTTAATTTGAATCTCTCTGATAGCTAGAGATACTGAGCATGTTTTCACGTCTCTCTGGATCCTCTGTATGTCCTCTTTGGAGAAGTATCTGTTCAAGTCCTTTGCCCATTTTTCAGTTGGGTTGCTTGTCTTCTTAGAGTGGAGTCGTGTAAGTTCTTCATATATTTTGGAAATTAAACCCTTGTCTGAGGTATCATTGGCAAATATGTTTTCCCATACAGTTGGATCTCTTTTTATTTTAATACTGTTTTCTTTAGCCATGCAGAAGCTTTTTATTTTGATGAGATCACATTTGTTTATTCTTTCCTTTATGTCCCTTGCTTTAGGGGACATATCAATAATAATGTTACTGCATAAAATATCTGAGAATATCCTGCTTATGTGCTCCTCTAGGACTTTAATGGTATCACAGCTTATATTTAAATCTTTTATCCACCTTGAATTTAATTTTGTGTATGGTGTAAGTTGGTGCTTGAGTTTCATTTTTTTGCATGTAGCTGTCCAGTCCTCCCAGCACCACTTGTTGAAGAGGGTACTTTTACTCCATTTTATGTTGCTGCCTGCTTTGTCAAATATTAATTGACCATAATGACTTGGGTTTATTTCTGGTCTCTCTGTTCTGTTCCACTGATCCATGTGCCTGTTTTTATGCCAGTACCAGGCTCTTTTGATTACAGTGGCCTTGTAATACAGTTTAGTATCAGGTACTATGATCCCTCCTACTTTACTCTTCTGTTTCAAAATTGCTGCAGCTATTTGAGGTCATTTATGGTTCCATATAAATTTTTGAAGTGTTTGTTCTATGTCTGTGAAATATGCCATTGGTACTTTAATAGGTATTGCATTGGATCTGTAAATTGCTTTGGGTAGTATTGACATTTTGATGATGTTAATTCTTCCGATCCATGAACACGCTATATGTTTCCATTTGTTTGTGTCTTCCTTGATTTCTTTCTTCAGTGTTGTGTAGTTTTCTGCATACAGGTCTTTTACCTCCTTGGTTAGGTTTATTGCTAGGTATTTTATTTTTCTTTTTTGCTGTATCGAATGGGAATTTTTTCTTGATTTCTGCTTCTGCTGTTTCATTGTTGGTATACAAAAATGCCTTCGATTTCTGGATATTGATTTTGTATCCAGCTGTTTGACCAAATTTATTTATTTGGTCAAGCAGCTTTTTGGCTGAGTCTATAGGATTTTCTATGTACAGTATCATGTCATCTGCAAACAATGATAGTTTTGTTTCCTCCTTTCCAATTTGGATGCCTTTTATTTCCTTTTCTTGTGAAATCGCTGTGGCTAAGATTTCCAAAACTATATTGAATAGAAGTGGTGAAAGTGGACAACCTTGTCTTGTTCCTGATCTTGGTGGAAAAGATTTTAGTTTTTGCCCATTGATTATGATGTTGGCTGTAGGTCTCTCATATATGGCCTTTATTATGTTGAGTAATGCTCCCTCTATTCCCACTTTGCTGAGCTTTTTTATCATAAATGGGTGCTTGTGGCAGACCCTTCTGTGTGGCATGGGCCCAGCTACCACTCAGATATGCATAGGACCCATGCCCACAGATAGGTTCTCTTGTGGGTAATCAGATTTGCAATATACTTAGACTGTTTTGAGAGTGTGCTGCTTTGCTGAAACCCCCTCACCCTGCAAGTACCTTGCAGGACCCAGTGTAAGCCTGCCTATTCATTTGCTAATGTCCTTCTTCTGTGATGTAATGAGGGGTGTTGGCTCCTTGGTTGTAACCAGGATAGTGGAGAGAAACCATCTTGGAATGTAAAGAGATAGTATTAGAATAAAGGCCTGTGATGGTGGAGGCCATGGCTTTGGCTCCTGTTGAGAGAAAAGCCTTGTGGTTATCTTTATTCCTCCACCACACTCGGTAGTCTGTGTGCATGTTTTAATTCATCCATAATGACCTGGATACTGCTGGCCAGTGTCTGCAACAGGTGCTGTACTTATCAAATGCTTTTTCTGCATCTGTTGATATGGTCATGTGATTTTTGTCTTTACATTTGTTTATGTGATGTATTACAATTACTGATTTGTGAATATTGGACCATCTTTGCATCCCTGGGATGAACCTACTTGGTCTTGGTGTACAGTCTTTTTAATGTATTGTTGGATGCGGTTTACCAATATTTTGTTGAGGATTTTAGCGTCTATGTTCATCAGTGATATGGGCCTGAAGTTTTCTTTCCTTGTTATGTCTTTATCTGGTTTTGGGATTAGGATGATGCTGGCTTCATAAAAAGAGTTTGGGAGTCTTCCATCATTTTGGATTTTTTCGAATAGTCTGTGAAGGATAGGGGTTAGCTCTTCCTTAAACACTTTTTAGAATTCTCCTGTGAAACCATCCGGTCCAGGACTTTTGTGTGTCGGGAGTTTTTTGATTACTGCTTCAATTTCATCTGCTGTTATTGGTCTGTTCAGGCTTTCTGCTTCTTCTTCATTGAGTTTTGGAAGATTATATTTTTCTAGAAACTTGTCCATTTCACCTAGGTTTTCAAATTTCTTGGCATACAGTTCTTCATAGTAATTTCTTACAATCCTTTTTATTTCTGTGGTGTCAGTTGTAATCTCTCCTCTTTCATTTCTGATTGTGTTTATTTGGGTCCTCTCTCTTTTCTCTTGGTGAATCTACTTAAAGGCTTGTCAATTTTATCTTTTCAAAGAACCAGCTCCTGGATTCATTGATCCTTTGAATTGTGCTTTTAGTCTCCATGTTGTTTAACTCTACTCTGATTTTGGTTATTTCCTTCCTTCTACTTGCTCTGGGCTGTCTTTGTTGTTGTTCCTCCAGTTCTTAAAGGCGTAGGGTTAGGTTGTTTGTTTGAAATGTTTCTATCTTTTTTAGGTAGGCCTGTATCGCTATGAACTTCCCTCTCAGGACTGCCTTTGCTGTGTCCCGTAAGTTTTGGGTCATTGTGAGTTCATTTTCATTTGTTTCCAGAAACGTTTTGATTTCCTCCCTAATTTTATTCTTGACTCATTCATTATTTAATAACATGCTATTCAATCTCCATGATTTTGAGGGTTTTGGGTTTTTCCCCTTGGGGTTGGTTTCTAGATTCAGTCCCTTTTGGTCAGAGAAAATGCTTGGTGTGATTTCAGTTTTCTTGCATTTGTTGAGGCTTGTTTTGTGTCCTATCATGTGGTCTGTCTTTGAGAATGTTCCATGTGCATTTGAAAGGAATGTGTATTTAGTTTTTGGGAGATGAAGGGCTCTGTATACATCAGTTAAATCCATTACATATAGAGTGCTGTTCAAGGCCACAAAATCTTTGTTGATACTTTGTGTGGAATATCTGTCCATTTTTGACAGTGGGATGTTAAAATCCCCTCCTATAATTGTGTTGCTGTCAATATCTTTCTTGAAGTCCTATAAGATTTTCTTCATGTATTTAGGTGCTCCTCTGTTGGGTACATACATATTTACAATGTTTATGTCTTCTTGGTGGATTGTTCCCTTGAGTATTATGAAGTGACTTTCTGTCTTTGTGTCTCTTTGGGTCTGTCTTTGTGGCTCTTCTTTTGAAGTCTACTTTGTCTGATATGAGTATTGCTACCCCGGCTTTTTTTCCCCTGTCCATTTGCTTGGAAAATTTGCCTCTAGCCCTTCACTTTGAGTCTGTGTAGGTCTTTTGTCCTGAGGTGGGTCTCTTGTAGGCAGCATATGTGTGGGTCATGCTTTCTTATCCATTCATACGTTCTATGTCTTTTGATTGGAGCATTTAATCCATTTATGTTTAAGGTTATTATTGATAGGTACTAATTGGTTGCCATTTTCATACCTGTGTTCCTCTCTTTCTCTCTCTCTCTCTCTCTCATTTCCTTCCTTTCCTTAAAGCAGTCCCTTTAGCATCTCTTGCAGAACTGGTTTGGTAGAGGTGTATTCTTTTAGACTTCTTTTGTCTGAAAGCTCCTTTTTTGACCTTCTAACTTGATTGAAAGCCTTGCTGGGTAGTCTTGGTTGCAGGCCTTTGGTTCTCATTACTTGACTATTTCTTGCCATTCTTTTCTGGCTTGGACCGTTTCCATTGAGAAGTCAGCTGCCAGCCTTATCAGGGCTCCCTTGTATGTTACTTCCTTTTTCTCCCTTGCTGCCTTTAAGATTCTCTCTTTTTGTTGGAATTTCACCATTTTAATTATGATGTGTCTTGAAGTGGGCCTCTTTGGGTTCCTCTTGATTGGGACTCTCTGTGATTCCTGGATTTGTGTGACTTTTTCTCTCATCAAATTAGAGAAGTTTTCCATCATTACTTTTTCAAATAGGTTTTCTATCCCTTGCTCTTCTTCTTCTCCTTCTGGAATCCCTATTATACAGATATTATTACGTTTCATATTGTCTTGCATTTCCCTCAATCCCTCTTCACTCTTTCTGAGCCTCTTTTCCTTTTCTTGC
This sequence comes from Anoura caudifer, assembly GCA_004027475.1. NCBI lineage: Eukaryota > Metazoa > Chordata > Mammalia > Chiroptera > Phyllostomidae > Anoura > Anoura caudifer. The sequence goes on from PVKU01013987.1 coordinate 5,130, forward strand.
TCTTTCTGGATGCTTTTTTCTATTTGTTCCTCCAACTCCCTGATCCAATCTTCTGCTTCATCAATTCTGCTTTTCATTCTTTCCACTGTGTTCTTCAGTTCAGAAATTGTATTCTTCATTTCCTCTTGGCCCTTGTTGATAGGGCCAAGAGGAAATGAAGAATTTCCTTTTTCATATTGATACGGTTTGCAGTGAGTTCATCGTAGCTTCCCTGTAGTTTCTGGTAGCTCATTGAGAGCCCTTGAAGCTTCCTGACAACCATTACTTTGAACTCAGTATCTGATAGTTGAGTTGCCTCTGTTTCATTTAGCATTCTTTCTGGGGCTTCCTCCTTTCCTTTCATTTGGGGATTGTTTCTTTGTCTTCCCATTGATTTTGGGACTCTTCTTGTTAGCCTCAGCTTCTTAAATTGATCTGTTGTGACTCCCTGGGTTTATGGTGTGAACTTCTGTGGTAGAATACCTGTGAGATTCAGTGGTGCAGTCTCCTTTGGGTATCCTGGTGTTCACAGCTTCCACTGTCTCAGCTGTTGAGATGCCCCCTCTTTGGGACCAACTCTGGTTTTTTCACAGTTCCAGATTTTTGGGTTTTTGTGTGTGTGTCACTCATGGATATTTTAAAAGGGAAAAGGGAAAAAATGAAAAAAGAAGAAAAAAGGAAGAAGAGATAAAATTGGAAAGAAAGGAAGAAGGAATAAAACAAGAAAGAAGTAAAGAGAAGCAAAAGGAGTTAAGGGGTAAAACAGATAAAAATAATAAAAAATAATAGAAAATTATTTATAAAACAACAACAACAAAAAGTCTTGCTGTTTTCAAACTTGCCAAGCCAGTTTTTCTGGTCTTGCTGGCTGCAAGGGTCAAGGCGTGAAGATATCGCTTTTCTCTCTGTTACTCTTCCCAGGGCTAGCTGTGTACTCTCCCCAGAACTAGCCCGGCACCTCTCCGTACAGGGCCTCAGGCGTATGTTCTCAACCTCCTGGGGAGTGCACGTTTTCCCGAGTTTATGAGTGGGAGCTCGGGTCTCCTACAGGGCATGCACCTATATCCCAATTTTATGGGTATGGCTTACAGATTTCCTGTTTTGCATGTACTCACCCTGATTTCACAGGATTGAGCTCCAGGTTTCCCATGGATCGTGCACACTCCCAGGGTTCACAAGTGTGGGCTTTGGTTCTCCCACGGATCGCTCGCATTTCCCGGGTTCCCAGCATGGGCTACGGGTCTCCAGGTGCACTCAGGCACCTCTGGTTGTGCAGCCATCTCCGGGGGTCATAGGCCTCTCTGATCGCACAGCTATCCCTGGTGGCATACAGGCACCTCAGCTTGTGCGAGCTCCGGTGTGCACTCCTTCCAGGCCTATGTGTGGGTGCTCACATCCCCAGCATGTTTGCCTCTCAGACCTTAACTCCTCTCTGTGAGACTTCAAGCAACCAGGTTTATCCCAGTGCTGCTCAAACCTTGTTTGCCTGGGGCAGGTGCAGTTGACCCAGCTCCCTCCCTAGAGTCCTGTGGCAGACCTGCGCTGGCCCTGGGCCTCAGCCACCCTAGTGCACACTCCCTGGACTGACTCCCAGTCTCTGCGCTGATCCCTGGGCTCTTACTTTTCTGAAGTACTCTCCTTACCGTCTGGTTTTTCAATATCTGCTACAATTTTCAATCTCCTATTTTCAAATATGCTTTGTTACTGTTGGTTGTTTGCTCTGTTCCTCCATAGATCTGCCAGGTTTTTCTCCTGTGTGTGGGGGAAGTGGAATCTGCTCCCTCCTACCGCGTCGCCATCTTCCTTCTCTCCCCACCTTAGTAATCTTTGAGTGTGATCACACATGGTAGGAGGTTGATGCTGAGCTACCCCAGCCACTGGCTTTCAACAGTTGAACTGAAGGGCCTAAATAATGATTAATGATCAATGAGTAATGATTATGAGTAATGATTAATGATACTAATATCTACCAGCAAGTCTACATAAACAGGTTTCTTTAATATGGCATAAAATGAATTGACTTGCAACTCAGTAGATGTTTTATTCAAAATGATTTATTTTGAGTACTCAATTACTGTGTTTTCCTACTCTATTTCTAATTTGTAGAACTAAAATAAAGTAGGGAAGTATTTCTTTTGTATCATTTGACCTCCCTACTCCCCAGTGTCTTTATGAGTAAATGAGGATAGTGAAAGGAGAAACCTCCAACAGACAATGGTGATCAGTCTACCATTAAGCACATGGAGATAGCAAGCACAGCATTTGGACTGTACCGGGCTCAGGTCTGAAGCAATAAAGCTTTCAAACCTAATGCCAAGAAATCACTGCTGGTTTAACACTGTAACATTTATTTTCTTTTCATTAGATTTTTGAAGAATATGAGAAATTGCTTCAGTCTGAGAATTATGTGACTAAGAGACAATCTTTAAAGGTAATATCAGATTTAACTTAAAGTCCCCAAAATTGATATCTTGTTAGTAAATGATTGGTTTATTAGTAAGCAAGTAAATACAGAAAAATTTAAGTATCCTTTTTTGTAACTTGAGAAATGTTTTATATTACAAGTGTACTTTGTAGCAAAATAATTTTAACTGTCCTGCCCCAAATACTTTTTAAATGTAACAATGGAAATAAAAAGTATGTGCTAAGTATACAAAAATTATGTGTCTATAACCAAATTTGAGTTTATATGTCCTATTAAACTCCTATGGAAATGCTGCTCTCTCTCATCAAACGGAGCCCAGCAAAGTAGGGTTACAACTGTCTGAGTGGCCTTCCGTTGTTCACTCAAAAGGTACCTGGAAGCAGCCATTTGTCCAACAAGAGAAGGGACAGCTCCTGAAATAGTGTGGCTAAAGCTGCATCTCTGCCCTTCCATTCCTACTCAGATACTCAAAAGAATGTTTTTGGCAGATAATACTTGGCTGTTTTTTGTCAAACAATTTGTATGATGTTTGACCTCAGTAAATACCAGTCATTTTTGCCCTGGCCAGGTGGCTCAGTTGAATGGAGTGTAATCCTGCACACCAAAAAGATTGCAGGTTTGATCCCCAGTCAGAGTATATACGCAGGTTGCATGTTCAATCACCAGTCAGGGCATGTACAGGAGGCAACCAGTGTTTCTCTCACATGTCTGTCTCTCTATCTCTCTCTATTTCTATCTCTCTGTCTCTGTCTCTCTCTCTCTCTCTGTCTCCCCCCCCCTTCCATTTCCTCTCTCTCCAAAACTCAATAGATGTATCCTTGGGTGATTTTAAGCTAAAGCCATAAATTAAATCTATTTTGTACCACATTTTCATAAGTTCACTTTACCCATGACTTTGCATTGGCCATGATCTGCTTTTCCCTGCATTTCTGCCCTCACTGTTCAGTTTTACCCATTGACAGAGAAGTCAGTATACTATTTTCAGCCTGTCATTCCTCACTCTTTATTGAGTTTCCTTTTGTGTGGAATCCCATACAAGGTGATCCATGTGGGAAAAAATACCACACTGCGTTTCTTGCTGGAGCTTGGAGTAATGAGAATGACTCTATGCAAAGAAAGTGACATCAATGCCATGCTCTTCGATGTCCAGAAAACTTGTTAAAAGGAGTTGAAGATAAGGATACATCCTGTTGCCATAGCAATGTACCTAAAGAATAACATTTATTTGTGAAGAGTTCCACAAGGACAGCAAAAATAGGGAGCTTGTCCATATTATAAGAGATAGTCTCCCTGGGATGGAAGTAGAAATTGAAGCAGTACACAGACGTGATAATGGTCTGAAGGACAACAATATAGGACATTTCTCATAAATTTTCCAAATCCTTCCTCTTTTCAGTAGGAATCTGTCAAAGACTGAACCAAAGTAGATACCTTGTTATGAACTAAGTTGACAACTAAATTGGGATCAATTTTCAACAGTGACAAGAACTTATGACAGAAATTTGTCTCTAGCTAGGTAGGGTCTTAGGCAAAGTTATAGAACTGACAGTTTTTATTCAAACATCTCCCTTTAGACCTTCCTCTTGCCTTTTCCCCACTATCATATCATCTCCTCCTATCCTTGTGCCTATTGCCTCATTCTCTTCTCAAGATGTCTTCAGCCCCACCTTATCCTCTTTCCTTGTTAATATTTATAAAGTGGTCAGAGCAGAGCCTAGCTCATGATAAGAAATAGATGTGTTTACTGAATAAAATGAAAAGAAATTTAGAAATAAATATTACTGATCATTATCCCCAGAGATCAATCTTTGGAAGGTATTGATCAATTCTAAATAAATAATTGGAACTAGGGTGTGGATTAGACTTATTCCTACCAGGATGCATTTACATTTAAAAGTAGAAGCCTGTTAGCACAGTGGATGTATTATGGGTACAGTATGTCATATGAATTTGGTGCAAGGGGAGCAAGAAGGATTCATTCTTCACTGCTGTTTCCTGGCATCCGGCTTTCTACTACCTAGTCTCCCTCTTCATATGGTTCTCCAGATAGAGACCTCTGCACTGTTCCCACTAACACCAAAGAAGCAGCCAAGTTTCTATCTGTTATTGAAATTCTACCCTTTCAAACTGATTATGTTTCCTGTATATTTATGAATGTCTCAGCCTACTTATAAGACCTCTTTGTTATTCCTTATTAATCCATCCAGATAGATACATTGGTTGCTGTTCCTGCCTGAAATCCTTTATAATCGAGTGTCTTGCAAATACTTGATTTACAATATGGTAAAACCAAACATTGATAGGACAGTGAATAAAAAAACTGAGTAAAAGTCAAAAAAGCATATCTGAGAGTGCAGAAATTGTTAACATGGTTACTGAAGAATTAGTTTTTTTGAATGCTATAATGGTCTTTTATCACTCTGTTCAAGGAAGGAACTCATTAAGTATTGTTTATTCTTTTCTTCAATAAGAAAGCATTGTTTTGAAGAGCTCTGCTAGTGTGCTGTTGGTTGCTTTAGGAAATTAGATGTGTGGGTAGCAGCAGTATGTTCTATTTTAACATAATCTTGTTTATATTTCTGGGTTCTGTAGACATAGCTGTTTCATAATTTTAGGCAACAAGACATGAAATTTTTACAACAGTATATTCACTTAGAGTATTTTTCAAGTAATAAACTGCTGGGTGTTTCATGAAAGGGTAGTGTATACAAAGCAGCTCCCAAATGCTAGAAGTAACCAACATGCCAAAACACAAAGCAGACAAGTCGAGCTTGTCAGTTATAAAGGAAAGTAATAGAAAGAGGCCTCTGGTGGCAGCAACACAGATAGATTCCTGCACCTTCCACCCCTGCCTCCCTCTAGACTCGGTATATTTAGATAAAAACGGTGAGTACACGTAAATGAGCAAAGAGATCTGGTACTCAGAGGCTCTGGTGCCAGGATGAGGTGAGAGAAACATGGAGGGTGCCTCACCCTGGAGATAGAATTGATGTGACTCCTTTCATCAGCCCAGAGCTCTGTGTACCTATTCCAGAGCCTTCCCAGGGAAGAGGAGGAGGTAAAGGATCCAGGATTACCCAGGTGTTAAGACACCAGATTACCTCTAATATGGAGGCACTTGTGTTCCTCACACTAAGCTATTTTGATTCCAAAGTAGTGGCTACTTGCTGCCTTGTGTTAATCATATTCTAAATTTTCCTAAACTAGTTTGGGAAGCTTAGATTCCTCATGTCAATAAAAAAGAAAAAAATAGACTTCTGGCCAAGATGGAGGCATAAGGGACACACTGTACCTCCTCGTACAACCAAAATTAAGGACAACAAAGATTTAGAAGCAAGAAAACAATCAGAACTAACAGAAAATTGAACTGTACAAAAGTCTGGCAACCATTCATCCAGACTAGTAGGAGGGGCGGAGTTGTGGCAGGAAAAATCGGAGGTTGGCTGACTTGGGCGCACTGAAACCCCAGGCGTGCAGGCATCGGTTGGCAGGCCCCAGGCACGGGGTAGCAACAGGCAGACCCAGTGAGGCCACACAAGGTGGCTGGCTGACCAGGGGGTCCCGCATTCGCACACAGATAATCCAGGCGAAAACGGGGAGTAAGACCTTGCAACCCAGGGCCCCAGCACTGGGAAATAAAACCTAAAAACACCGATTGAAAACATTTGTGGTGGTAAAGGTGCCGGAAGAGACTCCTAGCCTCACAGGACAGTTCGTTGTAGAGACCCACAGGGTCCTAGAATGTACACAAGCCCACCCACACAGAAATCAGCACCAGAAGGGCCCAGTTTGCTTATGGAAAGCGGCAGAAGGGACTGAAATATGGGAGAGCAGAGCAAATGCCATTGTTCCCTCTCGGACCCTGCCTCCACCTACAGCATCACAACCCAGCGACTGGGCTGTCCCACCCTGGTGAACACCTAAGGCTCCACGCCTCACTATGTAACACACCTGACCAACCTCCCCCCCAAAAAAAAAATCCAAAAATGGCTCAAATGGGAGGTCAGATCAGAGCCCCAGAGCCAATTCATCTAAGTGACCAAGAGATAGGCGAGCTATCAGATGCACAGTTCAAAGCACTGATGATCAGGATGCTCACAGATTTGGCTGATTTTGGTCTAATTTGGCAAATCAGATGAACAAATGAAGGCTACATTAAGTGAAATGAAAGAAAGTGCACAGGGAACCAATAGTGATGGGAGGAAAACTGGGACTCAAATCAATGGACTGGACCAGAAGGAAGAAAGAAACAACCAAACAGAAAAGAATGAAGAAATAAGAATTCCAAACAATGAGAGGCTTAGGAACCTCCAGGACATCTTTAAATGTCCCAACATCCAAATTATAGGGGTACCAGAGGGGAAGAGGAAGAGCAACGAGTAGAAAACTTATCTGAACAAATAATAAAGGAGAACTTCCCCAATTTGGCAAAGGAAATAGACCTCCAGGAAGTCCAGGAAGCTCAGAGAGTCCCAAAGAAGTTGGACTCAAGGAGGAACACACCAAGTTACATTATAATTACATTAGCCAAGATTAAGATGAAGGAGAGAATTCTAGAAGCAGCAAGGGATAAGGGCACAGTCACCTACAAAGGAGTTCCCATCAGACTGTCAGCTGGTTTCTCAAAAGAGACCTTACAGGCAAGAAGGGGCTGGAAAGAAGTATTCCAAGTCATGAAAGGCAAGGACCCACATCCAAGATTGCTCTATCCAGCAAAGCTTTCATTTAGAATGGAAGGGCAGATAAAGTGCTTCTCAGATAAGGTCAAGTTAAAGGAGTTCATCATCACCAAGCCCTTATCATATGAAATGTAAAAGGGACTTATCTAAGAAAAAGAAGATAAAAAATGTGACAGTAAAAAGATAGCAAACTCACAGATATTAACAACCACACCTAAAACAAAAACAAACTAAGCCAACAGCTGGAACAGGAACAGAACCACAGAAATGGAGATCACATGGAGGGTCAGCAACAGGGGAGTGGGAGGAGAGGGGGGGAAAGGTACAGAGAGTAAGTATCATAGACAGTGGGTAGAAAATAGACAGGGGGAGGGCAAGAATAGTGTCGGAAATGTAGAAGCTAAAGAACTTATGACACATGGACATGAACTAAAGGGGGGAATGTGGGTGGGAGCAGGTGTGCAGGGTGGGGGGAATAAAGGGGTAATGGGACAACTGTAATAGCATAATCAATAAAATATATTAAAAAGTAAGTAACAGAGAATTCCTTTCCGTCATGTGACAGAGCTTAGAAATTTATTTCTTCTTCAGGGCCTGACATTTAATTTCTAGCAAGAAAGATTATAATTCAAAAGAAGCTTGGTGGAATTTGGGGGATTTTTTGGACTCTGATCAATTCCATTAGAACCCCAAGTTAAAAAGAAAAAAAACTTTTATTATATCTACTTGATATGCGTGGTTTTACTATATGGTATGAAGCCTATAAAATAAAGTTTAAGGAAGTAAAACTATTTTTTTTCATTTGCTTAGTATAGTATTGCTTTACAATGTTTTGTATTATAATGAAATGCAGCACTTTGTCATTGTTAGTATTAATTAAAATAGATAAACATTTAATGGCTAAAAGATTCAGTAGTATTAGCCAAATGATTTAACACAATTGTTTCAAAAAAAAAGTAATGAAATTATATTAGTAAAGGATGGACATCCCCATGTAATAAAATTTAAAGTAACTTCATCCAAATTTAACTCATAAACATCATGTCAACAAATGTTTATTGAATGTGCATGTGCAAATTTTAAGGGTAAATTTTTTAATGAAATTTCTTTGTTGCTGAAAGACCTTTTGCTATTTATATATGTGAATGATGTATATGTATTTTAATATGTGGTATAGATTATATTTGATTTTTTGTAGAAATATATTTTAGGAATATATACATCTATATACAAAATATATCTAACTATATAAATGTGGATAGCCCTATAGAAAACTGTGTGTGTGTATATCAACGGGGTCCAGCATAAATACAATCTTATTACAAAATTATAATCATGTAATTGTGTAACATAATAATATCACACTCAAGCACAACCATATGACATTTTAGGTGAAATGTTCAAATTAACACTATAAATTATTATACCCATATTATTACCCTACCCACCACACTCAAGCAGGCGTTACTTCTGCCAGACCCTGTATATGAAAATATCTTGAGGGTATATCTTTTTTTTTTAAGATTTTATTTATTTATTTTTAGAGAGAGGGGAAGGGAAGGAAAAAGAGAGGGAGAGAAACATCAGTGTGTGGTTGCCTCTTGCACACCCCTAACTGGGGACCTGGCCCTCAACTCAGGCATGTGCCCTGACTGGGAATCAAACGGGTGACCCTTTGGTTCACAGGCCCACACTCAATCCACTGAGCTACACCAGCCAGGGTTGTATATCATATATGATATATCATATGTATATCTTTTATAAAGATATATAATGCATATATTTTGGAAGCTTCTTGTCAACTTTACAACCCAGAAGTGGTTTGTTTGGGTTGTTTGTTTGTTTGTTCATTTTTGAGAGTCTGGGAGCCATCCCACTGACATGTAAACATCTAAGAAGGTAGCACACATATCTCTCCCTGTCACCAGGAGGTTTAACCTTGGTGCTTCTCTCCAAACTATAAACATTTCTTGTTATTTTTAAAAGTTTTTATTATCCTCTTTATTAGTTGGATAAAGGCAATTAGTTAAAGAGCTACATCAATGGCCAGGTGAATTTAGGATGAACTATGAAAAGGCACACAGCAAATAATGCTGTCAAGTCCTCTTGAAGGAGTGGGTTACCTTTTATACTAAGGACATATGTATATAATGATTGTAGCTCTTGGTGGTGTAAATAAGGTGGATTTTTACCTATCTTTTTCATAGATTACCTACAGTATTTTTCTTTGGATATGCTTGTTCAGTAATAAAACTACATTCTTTCTACATTTTGTAGATAATCTGTGGTGGTAAGACTTTATTTCCTCAATGCTACCCACATACATCACACATGCTTAAAGGGTACAAACACAAACAAGATTTTATACATTCCCTTGTGGAGCTTACATTCTAAAGAGGCTTACAAGTAACTGTACTGCAGGGCAACATGAGTACGGCTGGGGAAAAAACAAGGAGCATAAAAGCGATAAAGGAGGTTTGGTTTGATAGAAAGTCAAACTCACAGAAACAAGCTAGAATGGTGGTTACCATGGGCTGGGGGTGGGGGTAGGGAAGTGGGGAGATATTGACCAATGGATACAAACTTTCAGCTACAAGATAAATAACATTTGGGGATCTAATGTGCAGCATGGTGACTATAGTTAACTATACTATATTGTGTATTTGAAAGTTGTTAAGAGTAGATCTTAAGCATTCTCACCACATACCACCCCCCCCAAAAAAAGGATAACTATGAGGTGATGGATGTGTTAATGTGATTGTGGTAAATATTTCATAATGTTTATGTATATGAAATCATCATGATGTACACTTTAAGTTGTATATGATTTTATTAATTATATCTAAATAAAGCTGAGAATGGGGGGTGGAACAAGGGGAATAAAGCCACAGAACATGGAGAATAAGACTGAGGGAGCTGAGAAAAGGAAGCATTAGGAATGACTTCAGATCACAGAGGGCTTTGAATGCCATTCACAGGAATCTAGACATTTGTTTGTTTATTCATTCACTCTATAAGTGGAATTAGTAACATGAATAGGGGTTATTTTCACAAAGATTCATTTGACATAATGTGCAGAATGGATTGGAGTGGATGAGAACTGCAAGAGACCGTTTGCATGCTGTTGCAGTCATCCAGAAGAAAGACAGTGAAGGTCTGAATGAGGGTATTAGTAGTAAAATGGGAAGATGTTTGAGACCTTTAGAAACAGAAAATTGGCAGATCTTGGATGTAGATTTGATGTGAGAACCAAGGGAAAGAAAGGAGCTGAGGAAGATTTCAATACTCTGCTGTAAGGGACTGGAAGATGTGATGTCATTAACAAAGAGTGATGAAAGAATTGATTCTAGAGACATTGAGTTTGATTAAGCCAGCAAAGAGTTTGAGTCAGACAAACTGGTGGGCAGTTAGAAATGTGGCTATGGAGTTTAGGAAATATATTGAGACTAGAAATGTAGATTTGAGAGGCATGTTCCCAGATGTTAGAGTGGAGGCCATAGGCATAGATGAAACTGTTAGGAAATAAAAGATAAGTGATTTCACGTATACAGCTTGGAAAATCCTACATAGGTAGTGCAGAAGGTAGAGAAGTCAGGAGTGTCGGAGGTAGTAAAGGAATAAGCCACAATAGGCAAGAAACCAGAAGAATGCAATGGCTTTGAAACAAAAAGCAAAGGAAGTATCTGGAAGTATCCAGTTAGTTTTAGGTACTGCAGAGAAATAAAGGAAGGTGAAGATCAACAGTTTACATGGTTGCATTTCCATATGTATGAGACTAACTGGTGACCAGCCAACATGCAACAGCGGTCATCATTTTCTATCTTTAACAAATGTTATTTTTGTGCACTAAATAACTTAAAGGTGTGTAGCTCTTATTTGTTAAATAGACAAAAGATGCATCACAGGCAAGGTGCTTGTTTACTAGCAGCCAGATACACACACACATCCCTACCTACACACCCTGAGTTCTGGTGCTAGACTGTATTGTGATAAACAGCTAGTCCTCAGTTTCACATGCTTTCATCTCCCATCCAGAATTTCTGAAACCATCTTTACAATGTATTACTATCCTGGGGCATCCAGAAAACTTTTAGTAAATAGAATGGGGAAATAAATATATCACATATAAAATGAGGTTAAGGATACATTTCAGCTATCTGATTGCCAAAGCTTTAGAGACTGCTACCAGTACAGTGAGAACAAAAGTTTGTGAGATGGAGCAGCAGCATATTTAGCTGAACTGCTAGAGGGGCTTCAACTGTTCTCATTTTAGGTATTTTTATTTTGTTTTGAAGTGTCTTAGTCTGTTCTGGTTGCTATAACAAAATACCATAGACTGTGGCTTAAATAAGAAATATTTATTTCTGCCCTGGCTGGGTGGCTCAGTTAGTTAGAGTGTTGTCCTGTGCACCAAAAGGTCATGGGTTCGATTCCTGGTCAGGGAACATACCTAGGTTGCCAGTTTGATCCCCAGTCCTGCATGTACAGGAAGCAGCTGATCAGTGTTTCTCTCTCTCTCAAATAAATAAGCATATCCGTGGATGAAGATTTTTAAAATATATTCATTTCTTGTAGTTCTGGAGGCTCGGAAGTCCAAGATTAAAATACCAGCAGTGAGACACCTGTGGGGTCTCTTTCATAAGTGCATCAATCCCACTCATGATGGTTCCACCCTCATGTCCTAACTTCTTAAAGGCCCCTGTGATATGATACTATCACATTGGGGGTCAGGATTTTAACATACAGATTTTGGGAGAACACAAACTTTCAGTTCATAACATGGAGTAATGCTGCATTTTGAAAACAATTATTTTGTCACCAGAAAATATTTTGCTTTACTTTTTCTTTAATAAAAACTTGCTGCACATGTTAAACTTCATTTGGATTCAGAGTCAATGATTTTTTTCCTGGTCATGTATCAAGTTTTGTAATAAAAGTTACAGGAAAATTAAAGGTCACTTTACATGAACTACTTTTTCCCCAGCAAGCTACACTATACAGTACATTAATGTAGGTAAGGGAGATAAAATCGTAGAGTCAGTTTTGTTATTATTATCCTGCCTCAATAACTAAAGGAGCAAGAAAATTAAACAATGAAAATAATAAATTTATTTCTGCCTAGCTCTTAATGTGAGCTGCAGAGAGCTTTTATAAGCTGCTGCAATGATTGACTTAAAACTATATTCAGAAATGCATTAAGCATGGACTTTAGTGAAACTGTGAAAAGCTTAAAATAACTCATGCTTTCATGGCTGTGCTTTAAGATGCACTTAAGGATCTCAGTTTTTTTTCATGTTAACATTTTAAACTCATACTTTTTTTTCAGTGAGGGGAAGTGAGGTATATTTTTAATAACAGCTCTCAGACAGATTAAAGCATTGATTTTGTGTGTGTGTGTTTTTTTATAGCTTCTAGGTGAACTGATCCTGGACAGACACAACTTTGCCATTATGACAAAGTACATCAGCAAGCCAGAGAACCTCAAAGTGATGATGAACCTCCTTCGAGATAAAAGTCCAAACATTCAGTTTGAAGCCTTTCATGTTTTTAAGGTAAAGTGCAAGCTACAGAAATTAAGTGGGCATTTGTTTTCCAGCTTCAAGTGTGAAACTCCCTATTTTACTCTCCTTTATATTTGAGGGGAAAAAATAGGGATTCTTTTGTTTTACATGACTTAGATGAAATTTTAGTTATTTTAATGAATGCCCATTTCTTTCTAAAAGGTTTGCTAAATAACCCATACTCTAAATATTTTCATTTTTTAACTGAGAAAATAAGTGAATACTCTATCCCTAAAATTACTAACATAATCAGTGACTGAGCTAGAATCCAAACCATGAGTATAAGAATTTGAATGCTTTGCTATTTGCCTTAAGTGTTCCTCTGAACCCTAAATAAAGCACCGAAGAAACACTTAGGTACTACTCACTTTTATTACTTCTTCAGGAATATTTTTGTAGATGCATTTTGCTATGAAAGAAAGCTAGCCCCTATAATACCTGAGTCCTCTTCCTAATACATTTTCTTTAATGTAATAGTAATAACGTCACCTCCTAGAAACTTTAGACAACAGATCTTTTTAAAATTAGGGTAGGTGAGAGAAATCTAATCTGTAATCCCATACTCCTAATTTAACTGTTGTAAAGGTTTTAGTAAACATCTTGTCCTATGCACATATTTGAAGGGGTTTCTTTTTTCTTTTTTTTTTTACTATTCATTTGTCCATTTATTTATTTATTTATTTATTTATTTATTTATTATTAAATACTTTTGAATTTTATTCTTGTTCAAGTGCAGTTTTCTGCCTTCCTCCCGACCCTTCCCCACCACCCCAGCCAGCCCCACATCCCTCCCCTCTTTCCACTCCCCCTTGATTTTGTCCATGTGTCCTTTATAGTTGCTCTGGTAAACCTTCACACTTCCCCCTCATTATTCCCTCCCCTCTCCCCTCTGGTTTATTCTTAATTTCAAAGTCTTTGGTTATATTTTGCTTGCTTGTTTGTTTTCTTGATTAGGTTCCTGTTAAAGGTTAGATCATATGGTATTTGTCTTTCATCACCTTATGCTTATTTCACCTAGCATAATGCTCTCCACTTCCATCCATGCTGTTGCAAATGGTAGGAGCTCGTCTCTTTCTGCTGCACAGAATTCCATTGTGTAAATGTACCACAGATTTTTGATCCATTCATTTACTGATGGGCGCTTAGGTTGCTTCCAGAACTTGGCTATTGTAAATTATGCTGCTATGAACATTAGGGTGCATAGGTTCTTTTGGATTGGTGTTTCAGGGTTCTTAGGATATAATCCTAGCAGTGGAATTGCCGGGACAAAAGGCAGTTCCATTTTTAATTTTCTGAGGAAATTCCATACTGTTTTCCATAGTGGTTGTACCAGTCTGCAATCCCATCAACAGTGCACTAGGGTTCCCTTTTCTCCATAACCTTGGCAGCACTTCTTGTTTGTTGCTTTGTTTATGATGGCCCTTCTGACTGGTGTGAAGTGGTATCTCATTGTGGTTTTAATTTGTATCTTTCTGATGGCTAGCAATACTGAGCATTTTTTTCAAGTATATGTGTGTTCTCTGTATGTCCTCCTTGGAGAAATATCCGTTCAATTCGTTTGCAGATTTTTTATTTATTTATTTATTTTTAACATTTTATTTATTTATGTTTAGAGGGGAAGGGAAGGAGAGAGGGAGAGAGGAAGAGAAATATCAATGTATGGTTGCCTCTCGTGAGTCCCTTGCCGGGAACTGGCCTGCAACCCAGGCATGTGCCCTGACTGGGAATCGAACCATGATCCTTTGGTTCACAGGCCCACACTCAATCCACTGAGCTACACAGCCAGAGCCATTTGCAGATTTTTTAATTGGGTTGCTTGTCTTCTTAGAGTGGAGTCATGTGAGTTCTTTATATATTTAGGAGATCAAACCATTGTCTGAGGTATCATTGACAAATATGTTTTCCCATATGGTTAGTTCTATTTTCATTTTAATGCTGTTTTCCTTAGCCATGCAAAAGCATTTTATTTTGATGAGATCCCATTTGCTTATTCTTTTCTTTATATCCCTTGCTTTTGGGGACATATCAGTGACAATATTTATAGATGGAATATCTGAAATTCTCCTGCCTATGTTCTCCTGAAGGAATTTTATGGTGTCACAACTTTATATTTAAGTTTCATTATCTGCCTAGAATTTATTTTTGTGTTTGGTGTAAGTTGATGATGAAGTTTCATTTTTTTGCATATACTTGTCTAGATCTCCCAACACCATTTGTTGAAGAGGCTATTTTTGCTCCATTTTATGCTGTTACCCCCTTTGTCAAATATTAATTGACCAAGAGACTTGGGTTTATTTCTGGGCTCTCTATTCTGTTCCATTGGTCCATGTGTCTGTTCTTATGCCAGGACCAGACTCTTTGATTACAGTGGCCTTGTAATACACTTTCATATCAGGTATTCTGATCCTTCCTACTTCTTTCTTTCTCAAAATTGTTGCAGCTATTCGGGTTTTGTTTAGAGTTCCACATAAATTTTTGAAGTGTTTGTTCTATATTTGTAAAATATGCCATTGGTACTTTAATGGGCATTGCATTGAATCTATAAATTACTTTGGGTAGTATGGACATTTTGATGATGTTAATTCTTCCCATCCATGAATATGATACATGTTTCCATTTGTTTGTGTCTTCCCTTATTTCTTTATTCAGTGTTATTTTTGCCTCCTTGATTAGGCTTATTCCTAGGTACTTTATTTGTTTTGTTGCAGTATCAAATGGGATTTTTTTCCTGATTTAGGTTTCTGATATTTTATTGTTGTTATACAAAAATGCCTTTGATTTCTGAATATTGACCTTGTATCCCACTGTTTTGCCAAATTCATTTATTTGATTGAATAGTTTTTTGGTTGAGTCTATACTATTTTCTATGTACTCTATCATGTCATCTGCAAACAATCATCGTTTTGTTTCCTGTTTTCCAATTTGGATGCCTTTTATTTCCTTTTCTCGTCTCATTGCTGTGGCTATGAATTCTAATACTATGTTGAATAAAAGTGGTGAAAGTGGACAAACTTGTCTTGTTCCTGATCTTAGTGGGAAAGTTTTTAGTTTTTGTCCATTGAATATGGTGTTAGCTGTAGGTCTCTCATATATGGCCTTTATTCTGTTGAGGAATGCTCCCTCTATTCCCACTTTGCTGAGTGTTTTTATCATAAATGGGTGCTGTACCTTATCAAATGCTTTTTCTGCATCTATTGATATGATCATGTGATTTTTGTCTTTGCTTTTGTTTATGTGATGTATTATATTTATTGATTTACAAATGTACCATCCTTGCATCCTGGGATGATTCCCACTTGGTCATGGTGTATAATCTTTTTAATATATTGCTGGATGTGGTTTGCCAATATTTTGCTGAGGTTTTGAGCATCTATGTTCTCCAGCAACACTGGCCTGAAGTTTTCTTTCTTTAGTGTGTCTTTATCTGCTTTTCGGATTAGGATGATGCTAGCTTTATAAAAAGAGTTTGGGAGTCTTCCATCTTCTTGGATTTTTTGGAATAAGAGTGTGAAGGGAAGGGATTAGCTGTTCCTTAAATGCTTTGTAGATTCTCCTATGAAACCATGAGGTCCACAGCTTTTGTGTGTCAGGAGTTTCTTGATTACCACCTCAATTTCATCTGCTGTTATTGGTCTGTTCAGGCTTTCTGCTTCTTCTTCATTGAGTTTTGGGAGATTATATTTTTCTAGAAACTTGTCCATTTCACCTAGGTTTTCAAATTTCTTGGCATACAGATCTTCATAGTAATTTCTTACAGTCCTTTGTACTTCTGTGGTGTCAGTTGTAATCTCTCCTCTTTCATTTCTGATTGTGTTTTTTGGGGGGTGGTTCTCTCTTTTTTTCTTGATGAACCTGCCTAGAGGCTTGTCAATTTTCTTTATCTTTTCATAGAACCAGCTCCTGGATTCATTGATCCTTAGAATTGTGCTTTTAGTCTGTATGTCATTTAATTCTGCTCTGATCTTGGGTATTTCCTTCCTTCTACTTGCTCTGGGCTGTCTTTGCTGTTGTTCCTCCAGTTCTTGAAGGTGTAGGGTTAGGTTGTTTGTTTGAAATGTTTCTATCTTTTTTAGGTAGGGCTGCATCACTATGAATTTCCTTCTCAGGACTGTCTTCACTGTGTCCCATAAGTTTTGGGTTGTTGTGAGTTCATTTTCATGTTTCCAGAAACGTTTTGATTTCCTCCCTAATTTCATTCTTCACCCATTCATTGTTTGATAGCATATTATTCAATCTCCATGAGTTTCAGTGTTTTTGAATATTTTCCTTGAGCTTGGTTTCTAGTTTCAGTCCCTTGTGGTCAGGGAGAATGCTTAATATGATCTCAGTTTTCTTTAATTTGTTTTGTGTCCTATCATGTGGTCTATCTTTGAAAATGTTCCATGTGCATTTCTAAAGAATGTGTATTTTGCTTGTTTGGGATGAAAGGCTGTATATATATCAGTTAAGTCCATTTGATCCAGGACATTGTTTAATGCTGTAATATATGTGTTAATATTTTGTTTGGAAGATCTATCCATTTTTTACAATAGGGTGTTGAAATCCCCTGCTATAATTGTGTTGCTGTCAATATCTTTCTTGAAGTCCTCCAGGATTTTCTTTATGTATTTGGTGCTCCTATGTTGGCTACATATATATTTACAATGTTTATGTCTTCTTGATTTATTGTTCCCTTGAGTATAATGAAGTGACCTTCTGGGTCTCTTTTTGTGGCCGTTTTTTTTGAAGTCTGTTTTGTGTGTTATGAGTATTGCTACCCCAGTTTTTTTTTCCTGTCCATTTGCTTAGAAAATTTGTTTCCAGCCCTTCACTTTCAGTCTGTGTAGGTCTTTTGTTCTGAGATGGGTCTGTTGGAGGTAGCATATGTGTGGGTCATGCTTTCTTATCCATTCAGCTATTCTGTATCTTTTCATTGGAGCATTTCATCCATTTATGGTTAAGATTATTATTGATAGGTACTTGTTCATTGCCATTTTTTTGTACCTTTGTTCCCCTCTCTCTCACTGTTTTTCTTCCTTTTCTTAAAGCAGTCCCTATAGCATCTCTTGCAGAGCTCCTTTGGTGGAGGTGTATTCTTTTAGAACTCTTTTAATTGGAAACTCATTATTTGGCCTTCCATTTTAATTGAGGGCCTTGCTGGATAGAGTAGTCTTGGTTGCAGGCCTTTGTTGTTCACTACTTAGAACATTTCTTGCCATTCTCTTCTGGCTTGGAGCGTTTCCAGTAAGAAATCAGCTGCTAGTCTCATTAGAGATCCCTTGTATGTTACTTCTTGTTTCTCTCTTGCTGTCTTTTGTTTGTTTGTTTGTTTGTTTTGGGGGGGTTGGATTTTTTTAATATATTTTATTGATTATGCTATTACCCCATTTCTCCCCCATCATTCCCCTCCACCCTTCACACCCCCTCCCACCCACATTCGCCCCCTTTAGTTCATGTCCATGTGTCATAAGTTCTTTAGCTTCTGCTTTTCCCTTGTTCTCTTTAAAATTCTCTCTTTGTCTTGGAATTTTGCCATTTTAATATAGATGTATCTTTAAGTAGGCCTCATTGGGCTCATCTTGATTGGGACTCTCGGTTTTTCCTGGATTTGTGTGACTTTTTCTTTCATCAAATTAGAGAAGTTTTCCCTCATTACATTATCAACAGGTTTTCTATCTGTTGCTCTTCTTCTTCTCCTCTGGTATCCCTATCATATGGATATTATTACGTTTCATGTTGTCTTGCAGCTTCCTCATCACCTGTTCATTCTTTCTGATTCTCTTTTCCTCTTCTTGCTCTTTCTGCTTGTTTTTGTTTCCAGCTCGCTGATTCAATCCTCTGTATCATCCAGCTTACTTGTAATTCCTTCTAATGTGTTTTGTATTTCCAAGATGTTATTGTTCAGTTCTTCCTGGGTTTTGTTTATAGCTTCTATTTCCTTTTTCATACTGTTGTTCTCAGTCCTTGTAGTTGTCTGTGAGTTCCTTGAGCATCTTCATAACCATTCTTGTGAATTCTGTATGTGATTGTTTGCTTACCTTCATCTCATTTAGCTGTTTTAGTGGGGAGTCTTTCATTCCTTTTGATTGCATGTTCTTTTTTTGTCTCCCCATTTTAGGTGACTCTTTTTGTTTGTTTCTGCACTTCCTGATGTTTTGCTTTGCTAGCTCTCTTTGTAGGGTGAACCTCTATGGTAGGAATACCATGGGGTGCAGGGGTGTGTTCTCTTTGATCTTCTTGTCTGGATGCTCTAGGTTTGCCCTTTCTTCTCTTTGTGTGTACTCTCTTGTTGTACTTGGTTTTTACCTTTTGGTTGTTCCTTTGCTGGTGGTTTCTCTCCTCCAGCAGGTATACTGATTTCACAGCTCCCACCTATTCTTGTATGTGATCAATGGCAGTGGGTAGGCAAAATGGGTTGAGACAGTGGGAGAGTATTTTATGGGATTTAAAGTACCAGCAAGTAGAGAAGAGATAGGAGATTCTTTGGATAAGTATAGTGTTAATTGTAATGTTTCACCCAACTAGCCTTTTTTTATAAAAGGTAAAAGAGAGATATGATTCTTATTAGAGGGGAGAAGATTTGTGAGCTGAATACAGAAAACACAGTGCGCTTGTGCAAGGTTAGATGATTAGATATAGTGAGAGTAAAGGATAGAAAGTAGATGTAGTGTGAGAGAGAATAGAGTTAACCACAACAATAATAATGCTCAGGAATGAAGTGACAGGGAGGATTACTGTGTAGTATGTACAATTGTATGGAACAACAATTATTTACAATAGTACTGGAACAACAATAATATGACAAGAAATATGTGATTTGGATAACCAGAATAGAAAGTACACGATCAAGAATAGTGTGTTATTGGAACATGAGTAAAGCAAAAGGAGGAGAATTAAGATAAAATAAGGAGAGAATAAGGAAACAATGCAATTAAACAGAGAAATAAAACAAGGAAAACTAACCATAAGAAAATGAAATATTAAAAATACTAATAAAATACAAGTAGTAAAAATAATGAAAAAATAGGACTGCCAGCCAAGATGGAGGCATAGGTGGACACACTGTGCCTCCTCGCACAACCGAAATTAGGGACAACAAAGACTTAGAAACAGGAAAACAAACAGAACTGACAGAAAATTGAACTGTATGGAAGTCTGACAACCATTCATCCAGACCTGTAAGAGGGGCAGAGTCGGAGCACAAAAAAGTGGAGGTTGGCAGATCCAAGCATGCCAGCAGCAGCTAGCAGATCCTGGGCCCGGGGTGGCAACGGTCAGACCCAGTGAGGCCACGTAAGGCACCTGGCTGACCAGGCAGTCCCACATTCGCACATAGATAATCCAGGCGAAAACAGGGAGTAAGATAGACATCGCAACCCAGGGCCCCAGCCCTGAGAAATAAAACCTAAAAACACCGATTGAAAACACTTGTGGAGATTAAGGGTCCGGGAGAGACCCCTAGCCTCACAGGAGAGTTCGTTGTAAGGACACACAGGGTCCTAGAATGTACACAAGCCCACCCACACAGAAATCAGCACCAGAAGGGCCCAATTTGCTTGCGGGAAGAGGCGGAAGGGACTGAAATACCAGAGAGAGTGGAGCAAGTGCCATTGTTCCCTCTCAGACCCCACCCCCACATACAGCATCACAACCCAGTGACTGGGCTGTCCTGCCCTGGTGAACACCTATGGCTCCACCCCTCACTACATAACAGCTGCAACCAGACCAAAAAAAAAAAAAAAAAAAAAAAAAAAAAAAAAAAAAAAA
>PVKU01013988.1:0-25524 GCA_004027475.1 Anoura caudifer
ATCTGTGCCGGGCAGTGCCGAGAGTCGAGCTGGACTCAGGCCGGGACACGCAGACCCCAGGGGCCCATGGGAGATGGCCGCGCGTTGAGTTTTGATTTCCTTGCCACTCTCTTTGTGTTCCCTGCCTCTGAAGAGTCCTCACGTTATGTCACCCGCCCAGGGTTGAGGTGGAATCAGCCAGGGTTGGGGGTGTCACCAGACAGGGAACCGGAGCAGGTGTGACTCCAGTAAGCCCAGACAGGGGACGCTGTTGACTTTGCACAGGAAAGATCTCACAGCATGAGTCCAGGGGGCTTTGAGAGCATTCTTATTAACGCTGGGGACAGAGAGACAAAGGACCGACTTAGGGTGCAGGGACCAACGGCAGAGAGCCTAGGTGCGGTGCTTGGGCCCCCGAGAAAAGTTGCAGGAAAGGAGTCAGCCAAGGCGGGGCTGTTGTTAGGTCGCTGGGCAGCGCCAGAGAAAAGGTGGGGGCCAGGGACAGCCTCCGGGGGTCAGCCTGGGTTGAGCCGCCACTGTTCACTGGTCCACGGGCTGCAAGATTCCTGGGGACCCTGAGAGTTTAGACGGAAGTAAAAGGTTCATCATGCCCAGGAGGGGGCATGGGCGTGTTCCACAGTGAGCTCACACGAGCCTCTGCCCTGAGGGTTTGTAATCCCTCCCTCTTTTTTTCTTTTTGCAGGTGAGAATCTTAGGGGAGGGTTTCACCATAATACCCATCAGCTTTCCAGGTGCAGTTTTAAGATGCTGATGCATCAAAATGAGCGCATACAGGAGCTTGGAATTGTTCTCCGCTCAGTTTTCATGTTTCACTTTGGTCTTGCGGTCTGTCTGGCTTTAATGAGGTTTTTGCCCCTTGGTCCCCTGGCTTCAGGCATCCTTGCGTTCACGGAGTCTCTGTCCTCCATCTCCCAGACCAGGGACATTCCAGGTGTGTATCCCGTGGCCAGGGAGGCGAAATATAAACCATTCCCTCTGCAGTGTCCTTGGTTACGGGATCTAAGTTCTTGCAATTCAGCAGCTGGCTGGAAGTTGCTGCAATCGGTGGCCGTTGTTTAATTTTCTCGTCTCCGTTTCCCTAGCGCCCTTGTCCTGGAATTTCCCTAGCCTTTTGGCATCCTTCCTCACGGCAGGTGTGTTTGGTCCATCCCCACCCGCCCCGTCGTATACTAACTTCCTTCAGCATCACACTCCCTTTCTCCTTAGCTGATGCCGAGCGCTTGCAAGGGGCGCATCCACGCACTATTTATCTCCCGATATTGAAAAGGAGTCTGCGCGCCTGCACTCACCCGGAATTTAATTTTCAGGCGGCCCTGGCAACTCAGGAGCCCCTAACGCTGAACCGAGCGTGTAAATTCTCCGGAGAGAGGTCAAAACCACGGCGCGCCAGCATCCGGCCCAGCCGCGGACGCGGGGCCTTCGGTCATCGCTCACGAGGAAACCGTCTCCTGCCAAACGCCAAGGCCGATGTTTCTCCGTCCCGCGTCGTGGCAAATCGCTCCCTTGGATTCTAATTTCAACATCCCTTTCTCCGTTTTCAGGCTTAAGAGGCTGCTCAGTCTACAGTGACATCGCACGGATTACTAAACCGTAGGGACCCCATTGTTCAAACTCCGTGCAGAGGTACCTCTTGGTTTGTAACATCCGTAAACCATAGCGAGGAATCCTGGGTGTGACCCTTCCCCGCGAGGCTGCGGGAGGATTCGGGGTGAAGATTGATTCCCTACGGGCCGTGAGCGGGTACTAAAGGTCCATCCGTAGGCAGGTGATCCTCCCGAGAAAGGACCCATTTCACCCACGCCAGGCAACCCTCACACCTTTGGCAAAGGCGCAGTCCACAGGCCTCTAGGGGGTGAGAACCGACGGGCGCAGCATCCCGAAAGTGTGCCTTCGAACACGCGCTGCAGGCGTTTACATTTACGCATAAATAGATCTGCCTAAACACGCTTATGCATACATATATATTTATGCTGATGTGACACCGTTCACATGGAGTGCGTCCCCCGCCCTGGTTTGCAAAACGTAAAAACCAGACGAGCGGATAAAGCGGCTACGGGGTATTTACACCATGGAACAGCCCTCGGCGGCAAAGAAGAAGAAAATGTTACGTTTTGCAGCAGCAGGGACGGACCTGGGGAGCACTGTGCTCCGCGAAATAAGGCACTCGGAGAAAGACAAATACCCTGTGATTTCACTTATTTGTGGAATCTAATGAACACACCGAATTAACAACGAAAACAGACAAACTCGTAGAGAGAGAGCGCGCAGGGCTGACCGCTCTGGGCAGGTTGGGGGTTAAGGGAAAAAAGAGGAAATAATGAAAAAGAACTAATGTCCTTATGACCACACTGGTGATGGGGGGAGGGGGGCAGTGGGGTGGAGACAGGACGGGTGGAGGGGATAAGTGGTGGCAAAAAAAAAAAATAAAATAATAAAATGAAATACAATCAGAATGAAAATACTGGCTCTATTCCCCACCAAACAAAAAGACCAAAAAATAAAAATTAAAGTAATACAGTACTTTTTTTTTTTTTGGAAAGAAGTCTTTATAGCTATTACCCGAAAGACCCAGCGGAGGTAAACGCCCCTACGCGCGCACACGCACGACGAGGGGCAGCGGGCGCTTTGCCGCCTTTGGTCGCCGCGCGCGCGCAGCCCCTGCAGGATTTGGAAGCCCGGGCTGGTGCGTACCTGCCCCTGGCCACACACCAGCTCGCCGGTAATCTCAGGAGATGTCTTTTGTAACCAAACCAGCCTTTCAGTGTTTCGCAGAAAAGGCCTACGCAGCGGCCTCCTTTTCTGTCCCCCACCCCCCTCCCCCGCCAGCCTTATTTTTAGCTGCTGCTCGTATTGACCAAGGTATTACTTACTTCAGCCACCCCTGCGCTGCAGCGGCCTGGGCCTGGCCGAAGCAGCCCAGCGCCGGCAGTGATCCCTCCCGGCTTTCTCTTCTGGGCTGTCAGCCAAGGGCTTGGCTGGCTGGGCCACCGTCTCTCCATCCTGACTGCGGGGGTGCTGCGGGGGGAGGGGGGACCTGGAAACCAGTGGGGAGCGGCAGGCTCACGTGGGCTCAGCGGTGTTCCAAGCAGCGAGGGCGCAGGGGGCTCAGCTGCTCAGGTTTCCTTAACTCCTCATTCATCCTGCAACTGGGTCAGCAGACGGGCCTGCAACGCGCAGCGCCCAGCGCGCAGGCTGCCGCAGGTGCTTCTGGGCCAGGCGGCTCCCCACCGACAGCCAGCGGGACTCTGCGGGCTGCACCACCCGAATACCGATCTTGGCACGGGCCTCCCATCCCCCTTGGCTTGGCTTGGCTCTGCCGTGTGCCTAGCAGCGGGCGAAACTTTGTGCCTAATTTTGTTGCCTTTTCTTAGGTGAAGCCTGAGCATTTCACAAACCTCTTCCTGCAGCATCCGGTCTCTCGGCTTAGTTACTGCTCGGACTTTCTAGCTCATTCAATGTTGGGGAGGTTTCCCAGAAAGGTAGGCAGTGCGATCAGAGACAGTAAGTTCATCAGCCCTGACTAGAGTCAAAACCATTTTTCGCACTTGACCCCATAAGCAGAAAGACTCACAGCATTTTGCAACACTTTGGTGACACGTTTTTAACTGGAGTCGTATTTATCTAGCTCAGTGTAGCTGTTAGTAAGTTTCAAAGGGAGGCGTTAAATAGGAAAACTAGCCATTAAGAAAAAGGTCTCTTGGGGGTCCTGACCAGGTAGCTGAGTTGGTGAGAGCATCGCCCCATTGTGCCCAGTTTGTGGGTTCGATCCCTGCTCAGGGCACACACCTAGGCTGCAGGTTCGACCCATGGTCCTGGCACGTACGAATCGTTAAGAATGCATAGAGTGTGCCCTCGTATACCCAGAGCTTCATCTACAAGAACCCTTCCGTACCTTGTTGCAATTTAGTATATTTTGGGGTCTGGATATTTGCACTGTGAACGACTAAGTGGAATAATTTTTTAGCTGGCTGGTTCATTCTTCCTCTCATTTAGTGAACTCTTGAGCAGGAGAATATTTGCCTGGTCCTTTTGGATAGCTGCAAAGTCTTTGGCAAAGTGCTTGTTTGGAGGGGTTGTTGATTTTATTCTTGAACGCATGGGGCTGCGTGTCTGAGTTTTGTTGTATCTCGTTGAGTTTTTTACAGAACTAAAATCTGGAATTGTCGGGCATTTTGGGCAGCTTTCCAGGTCTTCAAGTTTGTTTTGTGGAGAGAGACACAGACGTGAGCGAGAAGCATCAATGTATGGCCTCCTGGATCAGGATCAAGAATACAACCTAGGTACCTGCCCCCACCAGGAACGAAACCCACAATCCTTTGCGGCATGGGGCCATGCTCCAACCAACTGAGCTACTCGGCCAGGGGCAGGGGGACAATTTTTATAACCTCGATTCCTAACCACAGGTATTCATTTTGTATGTACCTAATATTATTACCGTGCTGAAAATATGAATATGTTTAATCATCAGCATTTGTGTAAACTCAGAATAATAAAACTCACTTCAGCAGGTTTTCACTGATATAAATGTGAAGGGTTTTTTTGTCTTTTTTTTTCAAAGAGGGAGCACCTAATATTGCCAATTTAATGGAAATTTCTCTTATTTTTCTATGCATGCTTTAAAGCCCTTAAATATTTCATGGAAATTCACTTTGTCATCTTAAATTATTTCCACCTGATTCTTTAAACCTTACATCTTCCGTTCCTTTAGATTAACCGTAAGATTTATGTTGGGATTTAATTATGGCTGCTAAAAACTTAATCATTAATAGTGTTGAGGGAGGCTCGGGGCACCGCTTCCTCTTAACGAATGCTGACTACTCCATGCAATGTAATGAGGTTAGAAAAATATCTCTGTCACCTTAGCGAATCCACCAACCACGGCGCCATCTGGACTCGCCTCCAGAAACCGTCTCCCACCAAAATGTCCATCATGGCCCCAACCTGGAAAATGCCACGGAGTTTTCCCTGATAGGGCTGAACAGATGTCGGGTCTTGGGCCTCCTGCACCGCTGGACAGCTCAATAAATCTAAAGTTACAGAATTTACAATTTGCACACTGCCCAACACAAACGCATGTTATTTCCTCATGGCGTGTGAGTGTGTGTGTGTGTGTGTGTGTGTGTGTGTGTGTGTGTGTTTTGCTTTCTTCTTTATCCCTCTAAGGTTTGAGTTGGGGAATTGGGTGTGTGGATAGAGGATAAGAATTTAAACTTTTTGGTGTGAGTCAGGCAGATGTCAGAGAAATTCGGACTTGAATTGAGTTTTTATTTTCATCTACCCAAATGTCTTGTTAGTGAGCTCAGCTCCACCTGCATGTGAGAATCACTTGTGGGGATTTTACCAGTTTCCCCTAAAGAAAATGAAGCATCTACTGCAGCCTTGGAGATTTTTTTAGTTAATTGCGCTGGGTTGGGGCATTCTGAGTCTTCACCTACAATGATAATAGTTCAGATTTTGTGCTATTGTTTTGGAAGGAGTGTGACTCCTTCCACCTGTCACCTGTGTTGAGAAGCAGTGGCCAATCAATGGTGGCCACCTTCTCCAATGGTGGCCAATCAATGCGCAGCTAAGAAGATACAAGATATAAGAAACACTGTACATAGGACAATGACATCTCAGTCCCCTTCAAAGCAGGCACCTTGGGACCTCACACAGTTTTTCCAATCGCCATCAGCTGCCCCATCATATTTTCCTAAATCTTATCAATGGCCCAAAATCTGTTCCCTTTCAAAGGTGATTTCAGTTTGGGGAAAAGCCACAAGTCCCAGGGCCCCAAATGTGGGCCGTAGGGAGGCTGAGTCACCTGGGTGATTTGATGTTTTGCCAAAAAACTCTGCACAAAATGTGATGCATGAACAGGCGCACTGTAGTGATGAAGCTGCCAATCACCAGGTGCCCACAGCTGCAGCCTCTGAGTCATCTGAATAGTTTCCCTGGAAGAATGTTCAAGCTTAACACAAAATTTCATGCAAGTTCATTGCTCTACTCACTCGGTCATTTTGAATGGGACGGCCACACGGTGCACATGCTCACTCAACAGCGTCTACCACCCCCACTGACTAGTACAGTGAACTCATCATTGTTCACGCGTGGGCATTCCAGTCCGCTCTCCCTGGCTGCCGGGTGACATCGATGTCACACAAACCGTTCTTGCTGCATTCACAAAGCCTGGAGTTTTTCCTCCAGACCTTGTATATCAACCAGGAACAAAGTGTGGAATATTCCAAAGACGCTGGACTGGAAACCAGGAGAAGGAATCCACCCGCCTCCCTTGGCAACGCCTGACTCAGTGCTAGTATACGTAATTTTTCAGTTAATTACACATCGGTCTCAAGGGAGGGTTTGAGATGTGTAAAACATCTCCTGTCTTGTTGCAAGGAATAGATATTCCCAGGCGTGCAGGGTGTGATCCAATGTGAAGAGCAGATATTCCGAGGCGAGGACCATGACGGAGAGCAAGGCCATCCAGCAGAGAGACTGCCTACGTATCTGTCAAGGGCGACATTTCCTTTAAACAAACAGAAAAACTAATTTGCAGCCCGCTAAACAAAGTGAAAAAAATCAACGCTGATCTCTAGCTTTCTCATGTCAAATCGAACCTCGTTTAAGCAAATATTTCATGAAAGGAATTTTTTTTTCTTCCAAAAATAGCTCAGCTGCTTTGTGCAAGAGGGTTAGACAAAAGAAACAGTCTCCTTGGGGAGCTTTAATTAATGGTGACCAATAACCGTTAATATCAGAAAAAGAAAGAAATGCGTGTAATTTTCTGCCTCCCGAAGGAGATATTTCTCCTGAATCCCTCTCATCAAGCCATCAACTATTAATTCACAAGAAGATAAAAGCCCTGAGGATCTTTAAGGGAATCATACACATGCAATTCGATGGTGAGATAAAACTTAAGGGGTGAAGACCCTGTTTTGTAAACAAATAAATTGTGAAAAAGAAAAGAAAATCCAGAGTGGAAGCTTAAATGTTCACAGACAAAAGAGATAACAGCCAATTGCAGTGCATGGGAGATCACCGAATCCTGTTCCCCAAGGACAAACTGTTAATAATCGTAAATATGATAATTTATGAGACAATTTAGGAAGTTGAATATTTTTTGGTCTTAAGTATGATGTGCCACATTGGACATTTTATTTCTAAGCTCTGGTATACCAGAGAGAATTCCAAAATATTTATCAGTAACCTCTTGGATACCAGAGAGAGTTCCAAAATATTTATCAGTAACCTCTTGGATACCAGAGAGAATTCCAAAATATTTATCTATGCATAACAAATGATATTTTTTGTCACATCCGGTACTGGCTTTAAAATCATAAAAAGGGAGAAGGAAGAAATGAATGGGAGGTGGTAATGATGAATTAAGTGAAGCCATGCGTTCCAAAGTAATGAAGCTTAGTGAGTGGTGTGTAAGAATTCATTTTGTAAATCTTCACTTGTTAGATTTTCTACATATATTAACATGTAAATTTTACATAAATATATTAAAATTAAATACATTATATACAGTTATATATACAGATGCATGTGATTTTATGTAATATGCACTATTATGTATTATTTATGTTATATATTTACATTTTATGTCAAGTTATATATAAATTTTACATATGATTCTGTATTCATATATAATTCATATATGATTCTGTATTCATATATAATGTAAAATTATGCACGGTATAGGCATATTATACCTTTCAGATGATACTATATATACACATAATAATATATAAAATTTATACATAGTGGTATAATACATTATATATAACTTATAACTGCAAAATTGAAATTCAAATATATGTAATTTGAAACGAAATGCTTTCCTCCAAACAGAAAGGTTATTCTGTAGAAGCCTTGAACCCTTTTACTTCAAGGGGATGACGTTAAAGACATGTATCTCACCACTTTATACCAAGAAAACGTACACTCGTGTGACAACCAGGGTCTGGTGTAGGGAGGGGACATTGTTACCCCAGCAGGGACAGAAGGAAGCTCAGGCCCCCGAGGTGGTGAGACTTTGGAAAGGTGTGTCCGCAGCACAAGGGGTCGCAGGGTCAGACGGCTGGGGGCCCCAGGACCTGGGAGAAAGGCCCAGGTCCGACCGCACCCAAGAGCCCGCAGGAAGAACCAAACCTTCCCACGACACCTCGATTTGGCACTTCTGGTCTCCAGAAGGGACAGGGGATCCATTTGGGTGGTTTTAAGCCTCCCCCCCCCGGGTGTGTGCTTTGAACAGCAGCCCAGGGAGACTCGTACCTCAACCCCATCACAATGTCCTCGGTTGTGTTGACTCTTCCTTCATCCAGTTGCTCCCTGCCTCTCCTGGCCTCTCGAAGGGCTGGCGTTGGCTAGTGGGACATTTCTGCTCTGTACGATGTGATGGGAAAGGTGTAAGATAAACAAATGCCGTCATGAAATACGGACAAGACTTGGTACCTTTGGGGACTTGGTCCAGTAACCCAAGAGAAAATGCCTAGGAGCAACGTGTTGTGGGACATGGATTTGGGAGAATGGCATCCCCGCCTACGTGGCGGTCAGCATGTTAGACAAACCCGTTGCCAGGACAAAAACATTCCGTTCCGTGACTAGAAATCTGGAAACCTTGACGAGCACAAAGATAAGAAATTCATGTGAATGTTGTTTTTAAAGAGATGTTTCTGGACAATTTCTTTAGCCATGGTAGAGCTAATTGCGTGACAGGCACACCAGTGAAGAAGAAAAGGTCCCTTGGGCAGGCATCTCTCAAGCGTACCGAGCAAAGGACACGTCACATGGCCTTGTGGTCCTGCTGTGACCAGGCTGGAAACTCTCCTTCCTGACTCTCTGGTTCGTCACCTGCACCGACTGATGGATGCAGTTAGAGCAGAGGAAGATGCCGTGAGGTTCCCTGTGATTGCACATTGATTTGGGAACCAGCCCCGGCGTGCCCACAGCGGTCTAAATTACCGTGCATCCGGCTTTCGCCGGGGAAGGGCCGACTCCCCTTGCGGCTGTCAGAGATTCAGAGGGGAAGAAAAGTTATCCGCCACACTCATGCGGGGAAATGAGCGTCGTCCACATGGTAGGTCTTTAAACTCGTTTTTCATAATTCACACAAATTACGTATACCTCGATGGCATCGAAAAGCATCACGCTGTTGCCACTACACATGGTCATATGTGTTCACAAAGATCCTTATATCCATCACACACATACACGTATATGTACCTATCACATACCTACAACTATTCCTTTGTTTATGTGTAACTTATGCAACCAATTATGTAAATGTGTGCTGGAATACATGTACAAGTATGAGCATATATTAACGTAGGTATATGTGTTTGTTATTTAGAATGTCACATACATGTTCATCCATGTTCATGTGTTTTCTGCTATGTATACTCATATATAGTATACACACATATGTAATATATTAGAGATTGCATATATTACAGGTCCGGGAGTGTAACCCCAATGAGCATCAACCATTTCTACCAAAGACTGCAACGGTTCGATCCTCTTGATGACACCAGTTTGGCCACACAGCTACAAACTATTTACAGATTCGCCTAATCGGAGAGTATCAGGTAGCATATGAGTAGAAGTGAAATCAGAAGCCAATATCACAGACAAAAAAAAAATCACTTACATTGACGAATAGGAAAAGCCAAAACACTGAAAAATACATAAATAAATACATCGACCCAAAGTGACAGCAAAAACTTTAAGTCCCCCACGTGAATATGCACAGGTCTGGTTTCCTTGGTTCACAGGCCCACGCTCAATCCACTGAGCTACACCAGCCAGGGCTGGGTCTGGTTTCCTTTCAGGCCCATGGGTTGCTTGCAAGAACAAAGGAAAGTACCAGCAACATTAAAAACTAGGGTCCCTTTAAGAAATAATCTCTCTATACTTTTGTCTGAGCAAGGGAGTTCACCACAATTATTCTACATGTTCCCCCAAGAGGAAGGGTAAGAGAAACAAATGCCATCATTACCTATGGACAAGACTCCCTCCCTGTGGGGACTTGATTTAATAACACAAGAGAAAAACTCAGCAGTTATTTGAAAAAAACAAAACAAAACCAAACAAAAAACAACAACAAGAATACCGGTCCCGTTCATCTCTCTTGCATGTGGTGGCCTATTTATAACACTCGAAACCAAAGGATGAACTTATTTTTCTTCTTCTTCAGCAACCTCCAGGGAAGAGAGCCTCACGGAAGCCTGTCAAAGAATCAAGGATTTTGGTGCTGGGGGGAGGAAAAGTCCTATTGAGCCACAGCTTAGCATTCTAAAATGTGTCCATTGCCCATCCCAATGTGCATGGGCGGAAGGGGTGATAACAATGGTTAACCTTTTATCTGGCTTTGTTCCTACTTGTGGTTTAGTGCAGGGACAAAAATGGCCACAGGCTTACCTTGGAGCTCCACCAACCCTGAGTGACTGACCCACACCAATCACCTATCTGGCGACACAATTCCAAAATACTGTAGTAGGAAGGCTTCCTTCTTTCTTTTTTTTCTTTTTTTCTTTGTGTTTTCATGGATGTAGACAGCGCCCTTTCTCTCTGTGTAGAACATAATGAAATTCCCTTTCAGCCAAAATATGTTTCGCTCCTGCTGTTTTGGAGTCTCTGGGCAACAGAGTGTTGATGGACCACACAAAGCGTGAGGTATTAAAATATTTGTCATGATCCCTCGGAAAGACACGACCCCCTTTCTCCGCTGCCGAAACCAATGGGCACAGATTTGCTTTGCAAAAACGATTTACATCCATGCGCAAACTTCAATAACCAGCATGCACACCGGAAATTAAAAACTCCACGCTTTGTCAACATAATAAGTTCGCCATTTGGCAACCTGGCTGCAGGCTCTTAGTTTCCAAATAACTGTAAGGTTATTTTTACACACAATACGGAGTTACAAAGCACAAATGTAACTGTGTTGGCTTATATCTTGTTAGGCATAAAGTATTTAAGTTGAAAGGTTTTTTTTAATTTTTATGTGGAATGAAAATGCTTGCAAAAGCGCTAATACAAGACTTTGTAAGGACACCGTGCATGGCATTATTCTCTGTAGGCCACAGCCTTCAAAAGTGTAGGGAAAATAAATGCATTATAGGTACACTTCTTATCCATTAACTTGGGTTGGATAAACTAAGACTATCCATAAAGCCGATTCTGGAAAAAATGTTGTGAAAAGGATGTTTTTGTTTCAATTAGGAGCCACGTTCACCAGGAATGTGGAAAGCATAATACAGTTGTGTAAGAAACTGCCATTTTCATAGGTCAAGGAAGGTAATTCCCTGTGGTTTAACTGGACGGTTAATACTCAGATAGATTCTGAACTTTCTTGGGCTGAATGACAATTGTTCTCTTCTCAGTCGCGGCGAACCTGTGAGTGGCAGCATCAAATATGAATCAGTATTACAGAGTATTTCCAGATTCTGTTATGCATTGTCAGGGACTCCTGAGGGATATTTTAGTACCTCCGAATGTCCCTCTGATGTAACAAAATGAAAAATAAACCGGTGGGACCACCCCAAGTTCAAAAGGTTTGCACCGAGAAAGAGGACAACCCACAGAAATGAAAAGCCAGCTACAGAATGAGAGAACAGATGTGCCCATCACCTGTCTGAGAAGAGGTTAATATCCAAATATATATATATAAGGAATTTATACAATTTAATAGCAAACAAACAATCCCATAAAGAATGGGCCAAGGATCTGAATAGACACTTCTCCGAAGAGGACACACAGATGGCAAACAGGCACCTGAAAATTTGCTCAACATCACTCATTATCGGAGAGACGCAAATGAAAACCACCATGAGATACCACCTCACACCGGTCAGAATGGCCAACAGAAAGAAATCAACAAACAAAATGTGCTGGCGAGGACGTGGAGAAAAGGGGACCCTTGTGCCCTGTCGGTGGGAATGCAGGCTGGGGCAGCCACTGTGGAAAACAGTGTGCGGTTTTCTTTAAAAATTAAAAAGCAACTGCCTTTAGACCCAGCGATTCCGCTTCTGGGGACCCATTGCTAAAAATGCACAAAGTGAGTATCTTCAGGAGATGTCTACAACTCCCATGGTCCCTGCAGCATGACTCACAGCAGCCAGGGTGCGAACCTGGCCTAAATATCCCCGAACAGATGCGTGGAGAGAGAGCGTAGGGGAGAGAGGGAGCATGCGATATTTTTCCGCTTTAAAAAGAAGGAAATGGTGCCATTTTCAGCAACACAGATGGAGACGAAGGGTATTATGCAACAGGAAATGAGGCAGACGCAGGAAGACAAATCCTGTAGGATCTCGCTGATGTACGGAATCTACGGTAATCAGACCCCTAAGAGCAGAGAATACAAAGGTGGTTGTCAGCGGCTAAGGCAGGTGGGACTCTGGATGGCATTACTGAAGGGCACAACCTTTCAGTTAGGCACCATCAATAAGTCCTGGAGGTCTACCACGTAGAGAAAAGAACTCGGAAATAAGCTGGTGTGTGATCTCTCCGGTATTTATGATCTCCGAGGTTTTAAATAGGTTTCCTCCTAGTTCCAACGAATACTGCAGTATATGAAAAATAGACGGGAACACAAACTTGCTTTGCTGGAGAAAACGCACCATTGTGAGAACTCCCTGGATTTCTTCATGTATCATGCAATGCCATTTTTAATGTCGCTCTGGCCGAGCTCCAAGCCACAGGCGTGTCCTGCAGAGCATGACAGATGGTTTTATGTAACATGTAATGCAGCGGGTCTTATAATTCAACCTGCTGAACCCCCAGGGCCTTGGGGCACAGACATCATGGCACATATATTAGGCAAAGTCTAAAGGAACTGCCCCCCAAAACTTGTGTGCAGTTGTTGGGACAGAGGAAGTAGCAGGCAACTGCCCAGGCTTGGCAGATCATCGCTGGCTCTGGATGGTCCTTAAGAGACACCCCTGTATGTCTTGTTGGTCTTTCATGTTTCCTGTGTCCAGCAGCTGAGCAATTTGCGGTAAAAAAGTTTCTCCAGCTCTTGGTTCAACATGTCTAACCGCCTCCTGAGTTTTAAAATGTGTCCATAGTTGAAGTTTTCGACTCAACCATCACCAGTATTTGCACATCTGTGGCAACCACAGAAGTTCAAGTGACCACCCCGTTCTCAGATTCTACTTCCTTTGGGCGTATTTCATGCAGAGAAGATG
The DNA here is from genome assembly GCA_004027475.1 of Anoura caudifer. Lineage (NCBI taxonomy): Eukaryota > Metazoa > Chordata > Mammalia > Chiroptera > Phyllostomidae > Anoura > Anoura caudifer. Next base: position 13,173 of record PVKU01013988.1, read on the forward strand.
AATTTCCTAAGCAGTCTTTTTTGTTTTTTTGTCTTGTCTGAAAGCCCTCTTTTTCGTCCTCATTTTCCCAGCACACATGTTATATTTTCCAGGTGTTCACAAACCCTATTCCTTGGAATAACCGGATTGTTCATCTTTATTTGACTGACTTTCCAACAATATTCCAGTTATCCCCTATTGAGATTGTCTTAGTCTTTTGGGGCTTACACATCAGACATTTATGTATCACTGTTCTGCAGCCCGGAAGTCCAAGGTCATGGTGCCTGTAGGCGTGAGAACTGGAGAGACTCCTCTTCTGGTTTATAGCAGCCACCTTCTTCTGGTAGCCTCAGGTGATACAGAGCCAGGAGGCCAGCTCTCTTGAGTTCTGTATGGACACTAATCCTACCACAGGATCCCACCCTCATGGCCTAACCTCCCAACGCCACTCCACTGGGGGTTCGTGTTGCTACGTACGAATTTGAGGGACACCGTTCTGCCCAAAAAGAGACAATGAGCCTTTATAAAACTTTACCACCGTTGTCTTTTTTAAGCAACTATTCTGAGCACTTTACAATTTTCTGGGGTTCCACATTTGCTGGACCTTTACACTACAAGCCTACCTGTGTCTTTCTCTCCCCACGCCCTTCATGGGGAAGCACTGTGTTCTTCTTTTACACAGTGTCAAAAAATTCTGCATCCGCTGAAAAAATGTCCATCCTCCCTTGCATGTTGTGAGGTTCAGCCTCTAAAAACTGCGGTTAATATTAAGGTAGAGGCACAGCGCAGAGGGAGGTAACTCCTTACCCCAAACTGACAGTCAGCCAAAACAAACTTGATCTTATTTTTGTTTAATTTTTTAAAGATTTTATTTATTTATCTTTAGAGGGGAAGGGAAGGAGAGAGGGAAAGAGGGAGAGAAATATCCATGTATGGTTGCCTCTCATGGGTCCCCTACCGGGAACTGGCCCGCAACCCAGGCATGTGCCCCGACTGGGAATCGAACCGAGATCCTTTGGTTCGCAGGCCCACACTCAATCCACCGAGCTACACCAGCAGGGTTTGATCTTATTTTTAACATTTCTAAATCTCACAGTTGGAGAGCGTCTTCTCCCTTTCGTGCCTACATTTCTGTGTGAGGAGTGTGTATCATTTCCAAATCCTGGCCGTTGGGTCAACTATGGCTAAACTTTCCAATGGATATTAATATTCTCAAAATTCTATTTTGACTGATGACCACAACCCTGGCACTGGCTGCTATTCATGAAGACTTAAATATTGGGGGAAATAACGACCCTCCTACCTCCTCGTAATCATGTCTGCCTCATTTTCGTTATTTTACGGTTTCTCGTTTTTTAAGGCGTTTCTACAAGCATTCGAATAAAATTTATACATCTCTCTCATAATATTTCAGGTTTAAAATATCTACTTCCTCTGTGAATGGGGGAATGAGGTGTATTTCAGCTTCTTCCTGAGATCTCTCTCTATCACTTGTACTTTCCATTGGTGTTTTTATTGCCTTATTTTGCATTTATATAACAAGTAAATTATGACCCAGCATTTTTTTTCCTTCACATCAGTGATGTGCTAAAGATAGATTAATATTCGTTCACTTGGCTGGCTGGTCTTCAGTCCTGTTATTATTGCTGTTAATTATTACCTTGTTTTTAACAAAGGCTCCTGCTTCTTCCCCAAGGTCTCCTGTGCTTGACGGTATCTTTGTCTGACATTTTCAGTTGAAAGGCCGTGGTTCAGGGTGATAAATGCTTGAATCTCTACCGCTAGCTCCAGGCACCGTGACCCCCAATCTTTGAGGTCACTAGATTATCAATAAAATATTGTGCGTTTGCAACTCTTTCTCAAATGATTACAGATTACATTTATATTCCACTTGTTCTGAAGGGGCTTGATCCAGTTATGTAGTTTGGTCTAAGATATTCTGAATTTTAGTTCTTTATTTCATGTGGCTTGGGATTCAGAAGTCTGATTTCCAGGTCTAACTCTATGTCAAGTTTTCCCGCCCTGTTGTCTGTGGTGACCAGTAGGAGTTTCATTTTTACAAGAGCAACATTTTTCTCTCAAATTTTGGGGTGTGTGTATGTGGGTTCAACACCTTTCTCCATTTACTGTGGTATTTTCCATTCCTCTCAGACTCCAGGCGCTGGATCTATGAGACTTTATTTCAAACAGGCTATAATTTATTTCATCTATGGGTGTCATCCAAGTGTGACCCGCAAAATATAATTTTACATTGCGTTAAAATTCTATTTCTTCCTTTCCTTCCTCCTTTCTTCCTTCTCTCTTTTCTTACGATTTTATAAAGAATTATTTTCAATCTAAGATAAGAAGGAATGAAAGTTACTGCCTGTAAAAAAAAAAAAAAATGATGGCTAAACTTAGAAAAAGAAAGAAGTTTTGGTACCTGCCGCAGGCTTTATTTTTATAACGCAAACACATATAAATCCGACAGAATGAGACTAGGATAGAACCTCACACAGCGAAATGAAACATAATCAGGAGCCATTGCAGAAGACTTTCAACCCTGGCTCTCGGGAAACAGAGATTCCCCAGAGGCCTTGGATGGAAAGAGAGGTCTGTCAGAAGCAACTTCTCAAGACTGTGGCTGTGGCTGCTGGTGGGACTTTTGAGTCCTTGTCACCTCGCGCCTGGTCCATGCTGTGCTGTCCTTGGAAGCAAAACCTTGCTCCACATTCTTCAGCAGAGAGCAACTCAAGGCATCAGGTGGGCGGGACCCACCTCCATGCAGATAGCACGCACCCTAAGTAGCACTTTGAGTCCCTCCGGCCCCACCCCTATTCTCACCACAGCTGAGAAACAAACTAGGCATTTGTGGCCAATACCACATATTCTGAAGGCAGACAGATGACAGTCTTGCACAATTACAAGTTGTAATTGTCTTACAAGTCTTACAAGTTGTAGTCTTGGAGCAACCACAACTGCCACAGAAAGACCTTGCCTCTTCGGTGCCTGAAAGATTTCTCAGAAGGAAGCGTCCTGGTGGAACATTGGATGAGAAGAGAACATGAAGACTGACTGTAGGAAATACGAGGGTGGAGATGACTAATGGCATTCACTTGACAAACACATGGCCGGGCCCCTGCCAAGCCTGTTGCTCGTCCTGTGGTTAGACTCCCAGGTCTGTAGTCAGCATCTCGGGAAATAACTCCAGGAACAAGATGCCGGTTCTGCCTCTTTCACGTTCTCCGGAGCGGCAGAAACGTTGGAGGACTCTTTCAATGAATCCCATTCATTCTGCGTCTCAGTTTTACATTTTGAATGATTTTAGGGGGGGAAAAAGAGGTGAAAATTACAACTGTATTCCTACCAATGCAATAATAAAACTTTCACGAAAACATATGTATCTGTAGATAAATCGCCTCTCTACATATATATATATAATCTGTTAAGATGTTATCCTGGTTTTTAGTGAAATATTATGAACTCAGAGGAAGAAGAATCATTTGTTATCATTTGGCAAAGGTTATTGGACACTGTCAAACGCATTTTCTGCTTTTTGCAACACTCATGCTTACGTATTCAGTCCTATGGGGTGTTTAGAGGATTCACGGGCTGTGGATTCTGGCATAGCATATGCAGTTGACAATGATGTTTCATAAAGCTGTTGAAAATTTTTTAATATATATTTTTTTAATTCCAGAGAGAGAGAGAGACAGAGACAGAGACAGAGAGAGGAAGGAAGAGAAAGAAACTTTAATGTGAGAGAAACCTTGATCGGTTGCCTCCTGTACTGCCCTGTCTGGGAATCGAACCTGTCACCTAGGCATGTGCCCTGACTGGGAATCGAACCTGTGACCTTTCCATTTCATATAATTCAGAATTTCAAAATATCAAAACTTTCATGGCCAAATCAGAATGTGAATCAAAAATTTGAGTCTGTAACAAAATCGGTGTTGTAGAATTAAACCTCAAGATTTTAACATATTAAATTCACATCCATTTTACAAATTAAAGTATAATCTTAGTTTTAAAAAAATGAAAATAAATGTCCACCCATACACACATACTCCCATTCAGCCACCTCTTCACCCAATATCCATCCATCCTTCCATTATGACCCATCCAACCACCATCATCCAGCATGGTCTGTCCATCTGTCCTTCCACATCAGTCTATCCACCATCCACCCATCCATCCACCTATCCTTCTGTCTCTCCATCCATCTACCCACCCATCAACTGCCACACACATACACCCATTTGTTCATCCATCTGCCCAATATCCATCTATCCATCCATCCATATCCCTGCACCTGTCCATCCACCTACCTATGCCTGTAGCCATTATCCATACATCCATTTCCATCCATCCCTCCATCTACCCCTCCATTCACATCCCTCTATCTCATCTATATGCTTTCCTATATTCTTCCATGTATTTCCACAAGAGTTGACCCCAAAGATTACCCTTAAAAAAATCTGCAAGAGCAATCCTATCCCGGAGTCTGCATCCCAGATAAACTAATGTACCCCTCATCCCAAATAACAACGCTACTGTCAGCCCTGTGCTAAAAGAAATCATCCACCTATTCCTTCACTCATTGTTTATATCTCAGGCATTGCTGAGCACTTGGTTCTCCTCATCCTAGAGCTGGTGTTGACAAAGCAACTCCCATTCTCTGCATTCAAAGATCTCAGAAGATAGAAGACAGCGAGGAAAAAAAGCAACTCTTCTAACACGGTTTAACTGAAGTTTGGAAATGACCTTACAGAAGCTACAAGAAAGATGTGATGTAGTGTTTTGCCTGGACTCACAGGTGAATTCTTGATCCTTGAAGCTTCAGGGAGCTTGGATGGCCACCTTTGATTACCTAGATTGTGGCTTTTACTTTTTGTAAAAGAAGAGAATTAGAAATAAGATGAGGAAAAGAGGAAGATAAGAGAGAAGCAGGTGGAGGAGAAGGAAAAAAAAAACAACTGGTGACATGCAGGACCATGTGAAAGATTAAAGTAAAAATCCTCCAAAACATTTAATGCAACTCTTGTCCTATTTGTAACCAATTCAATAGCTTTTAGATTAATTTCCATCTCTACCTGTCCCTGTACCTCATGCAAAGGCTATTTGATTCATAACTAATCACTGCATGAACAACACACAAAATGTAAAGTCCTTTAACCCTCTGACATAGGAACCATGTAAAATTCTGTAGTATTATTTTATCATTTACGATTTAAAAAGTAGATTCCCTTTTCCAAAATGGATTTTGCATGTTCTTTTATAATTACTTATTTTTACAAAATGTGTATTTTAATACATAAATAACTGGTTTGGACTGTGGTGAAAACAGATATTTGGCACAAAAGTGTGTTTTGCCCAAATTTAACGCTACCTATATACATTTTGGGCGATGCATCAGGAGACAATGACTAGGATGCCACCCACGTCAGATGTGAGCATCCTACGTGACGCTTGCAAGGGCCCCGAACGCTACGCAACTGTGCACGCCTCTGTACGCAGCTCCCTCTCACGACACGCAAGCACACAGCAAATTAAAAAAATTAAAGGTTTCTGGAGCATCCCCCTCCTGCTGTTTTTCATTTGTTATTCATGATATTCATGCCGACAACGCTCCGAAATCATGGCACTTAAAAAGACCCAGGGGCTCCCTCTCTTCTCCCCAGGATCATTTTTTTTATCTCTTTCTTCAATTTTAAATTGGATGCAAACTCAAGGAAAGCAAGCATAAACCCCACTGGGCTGGGAATTTGGTTCAGAAAGATCATCTCTATAATCATCCTGTATTTCATTGACGTGAAAGGGGGCCCCTGGTCATGCACATGTCTATATCTGACACATTCTCAGCCCTTCTGTCCTTGGTGGCTAAAATTTTCAGAATTATAACACTTATTCCTTGAATATATTTTGGGGATGAATGGAAGAAAGGGAGCTATTTCTGTTAAGAGAAAAAGAATCGCCACCTTAAAAAAAATGACTATTATAGAAAATGTACCATCCAAGCGTGAGCTAAGAAGTCTCAAAGTGTGACCATGAATTCATCCACATTTGCTAAGTATTTTGCACACGCATGTATTCTCACTTTGCTCCCCTGTCCCATTACCTATTGTTCTTTCAATTAACTTTCTTTTAAAAATGAGATGTTCTGGCCATTTCTGAAAATGTGCAGTTGCCAAGAGAAGCCCGGAAATTTTAACTTCTTTAGTGAATAAATGAAAATGTTATCTCTCCTGTTCATTCTTGTGAAAAATACAACTCTAAATGTCCATATATGTGTGTGTATACATATAAATCTACATAATATAAATAAACACATATTTAAATGACATTTTTAAACCACAAATATACATGCTTCTGGAAGTTAGTTATTTATTGCCCCTTGTTTTAATTTAAAGTTAATGTTGATCTTTGCAATTTCAATTAAATGTGAATGTTCCAGTTTGGACCAGTAATCTTTCTGTGGCGGGATGAGAAGCTTGGCTCATTTTTATGTACAAATAAATTCTGTGTTCTTTCATGAAAAATGGACATCATTGACTTATCAAGTATCACGTAAGATGAGTTTTGAGGAAAGCAGAACTTGCTTGTTGTGTGTTGAACTCAAAGCTTTTGGAGAAACCACAGTACTGGGTTTATGGAAACAGTTCCCCAAACTAGTCCTAGTTTAAGTTGACACATATTAAGATAGTTAGCAAACCAAAGAAAACAACAAAAAGCATTGGAGGTGGTCTTAGATGAACCCATGCATTTGTGAAAATTATTTTCTTATTTAGGATTTTTCCGACTTTCCATGTCATGGAGCAGGGAGGCTAATAATAAGTTTCTGGACAATCTGGCCTCAATCTAAATGATTTGACTCTTCTGGAGCATGAAACTCAGCCACAGAAAATACATACGTGAATGGGTGTGGCTGTGTCTCAATAAAACTTTATTGACAAAAGCAATTGGTGGGCACATGGGCTACACTTTCCCGGCCTCTGTTCTAGATTGTTACCATCATCACATAGCACCTGACAAGAGCTGAGATGCCAGGCCTAGAAGCTGTCTCATCAAGATGGATTCACCTGAAGGCTATGTCTTTCAGGGAAATGCTTGCAGAGAAATGTAAGGTTAGAGACCAGTAAATAAATTTACAGTCAAATACAGGAACCACTGGAATAATCTACATATTCAGAATTTTGATGACTCCCCTAGTGTCCAGTGTCTTTCTCAGAATAATTGATCGCTTAAAACTGTGAGCCCTCTCTTTATCAAATCATCTCTTTACTGCTCAACACTTAATTCCCAAGTTCTCCGGGGCAAACCTACCATTATGTGTTACACCGAAACTTTGCCCCAATTCGGTCAGACACATCGAACAATGTGGTGTAAAGCGGTTCATCTCAGACCTCCAACAGCTGTGAATGTCCTACCTTCAGCTCCCCCTTAATAAATATTCGCCACACTCTCTAGTTGGTGGGTGGACCCTCTCTGGTTGCTCGATCAACACTTTACCCTGAGTGTCTTTTTCTCTTGAGAACTTCCTTATCTTGCCCTGTATACTACTCTCCTGTGTATAATGTACAACCACATGATGGGCCCAAGCATTCAGGAAAAATATATTATGTCTCAATTTTTACTTACGTATATTTAGATATGTGTATATTGCATGATAATGGAATTTTGGAATTTATTTTTGAACATTATGGTACAAGAAATTTTATGTAACTAATAACTACAAAACTCAAGGACAGATACACGATATTTCAGGTGCTACCCACGTATTATGTGCATCCTTATTTTTCCCTCAAAAGTTCAGGCAAAAAAGTGCACATTATACATGGCAAAATATGGTACATGTCTACAGGCAAAGTAAACATTTGTTCCAAATAAAATGACCTTGTTTTTTCAGATTTGCCCCTAGATCCAAGGAGGCGACAGCTCGTCTTCTTCCTTTAGGGGAAGAAAATCAGAAAACATTACATATATTCAAATCTCTGCCTTCTAAACATATGTTCAGTTTACTAGTTCTTTTCAAATCAGAAGAACAGAAAGTTCCTTTTCTTGGGGGCTTTTCTTGAATCCTCAAAACTGGATTCAGTAGTAAAAACCCTTTGTGAACGCTTACAAAGTGAAAAAAATGCTCATATTTTATCCCCTTGAAATTCCTTCAAGGAGATGTTTACATGTTTACTACTAAAGCCTAGAGCAGCTGATGTTGACACTCTAGAGCTTGACCCGGCCCTCCAAGTGCGTTTGTGAATAAAGTTTTATTGGAACAAAGACCTGCCCTTTTATTTCCTCATTGTCTATAGCTGCCCCTATGGCATCTTGTTCACCGAAAGCCGGAAGACTGCTGACAATTTCCTAACCTTTGTGTCTACACATTGACATATTCTTCTCTTCCTTTTCCCCTACTCTTAATAGTATCTGACATACAAATTTATAAAAGTATAGGTTTTCACCACTGTATCCGCATCCACATTTTCCCACATTTTCTCATCGAAAATCAGGAACGCATCTGTAAATGTCAACTTCACATTTAACATAAGCTGGATCCCACTGCCATAAATGATCGCCACTTTTTTAAAAAAACAGTGTTTCAAGTTTTTCCTGAAGGTGCACAAACAGGGAGGAGATGTTGAAGAAATGGGGGACATGGAAAATTCTAGGCCACTTGTTTCTCCTGTGAGTGACACTGGAAGTAGAGATTGATTTTAAACTGCTGGAAATTTATTGGTTGTATTCATGGCATTTTTTAAGATCCCTCCAAGGTGGAAATAGCCCGTACACTGTCTGCTGAACACACATCTGTGACCGAACTAAGAAGTGCATGAACAGCTTCTAAAAAGAAAAGCAAAATGTAAGATTTCTGTGAGGTCACACTTCATCTCTACGCTTGCCTTCCATCTGCAACACCTAAAAAAAAGGATCCCAGTGAATCACACACCTTTTGAGTCACTGTTCTCATCCCTGAAACTCTTCAACAAAACTCCCTATAATTGCAAATAGAACTACAAACTCATGCTTTCAAAGCACGCATTAATTATCATCCATATAAAAGTTAGGTTTAAAAAAAATCCCCAGTTTTTAAAGGCAGACCTTGAGGAAACTTACAGTCTTATTCACGAATCACAACAGAATAGTAACGATGTTGGCGAATGAACACAGATGAAAAATAAAACAACTTCAAAAAGCAGAATTGTCAATACTCTTGACGTAGGTGTTATGTTCTTAAAATAACAGAACATGACAGACTTTAGAGACTTTCGAGCACTTAGATTTTTGGCGTGGATGACATTGTATTCACCTAGTTCCCTCCCTACTTGTGTTTCCTGTCATTTTAGAAACAGTCAGATATATTTGGATGCCTCTGTGTGGTTCCTGCTGGGGAGCTAATTGCCGCTTCTACCCTAAACAAGCATCATTCAAGGCAGGATCTCTTTGAAGATACCTTGAAAATTCCCCTTGAGAGACATATTTGTATTTTCCGCTCAGTGGCAGACAGGAGTTCTTCAAACAGCTCTGTGCTTCTTTTTCCCCCTCCCTATTTTTTCCCATTCATTCAACCGTCGAGTATTTGAATGGGGTGTTCTGTAGAACACCCATAATTCAGAAAGAGAAGCAGCCGCAGATTCCCCTCCGGTACGCTTGAAATATAGTGCTAGCTTGCTAAACAAAAAATGCATGCTATATAAAATTTGGATGAGCAGAAACTAGAAACCAGAGACACTCACCTGGCAGCAAACCGCCAGGCACAACTATTGCTCTCACCTTAGGAGGACTTCATGCCCGGTGGGGCGCATTTTCCAAACCTGACAGGTAGACTAATTGCACGGATAGATCTAATTTCGGACACCTAATAGCTGTAGACAACTTTCTACTTCTTCTCTTGTAGCTGCGTCTCTACACTTTGCAAGGGGGCTGAGCTGGTGATTTGCACTTGGCCGGGCAATGTCTACAGACAGGTGGTACACACAGAGACTTGGAAAGGCACAGGTGTGCTGCTCCTTGTCCGGAGATGCTACGTTGCAGGCTCACCTGCAGGAAGATGAGGCTGAGGCCACCGCAGACCATGCCACCCGCTTGACGTCCTCACACCCAGGAAAGAACCAGGCCAAGATCTCCTCGCTCAGCATTGCTGGGGTGAGCAAAACTGTAGGCTGGTCCCAAACGTCCGTCAGCGGTGGTGTTCATGGTAGGAGAGTGTGTGCGTGTATAATTAACTTTTTAGAAATCTTGGCCCATAAATATTGAATGCATTTTCTGTGCACACATCTTATGAACAAAGCATTCTTGCCTCACTTTGCAAATTCGTATTTACGATAACTGCAGTCATCACCACAGTCCACCACATTAGTAGAAATAGCTTCCTGATTTTATGGAAGAATGCCGCACAGCCCGATGTCCCTAAATTGCCAAGGTTCACACAGATTCAGCAAAGACGGTGCTATGACGTCGTTCGGGCAGCAAACTCCAAGGCAGTTCCCGATAACCTACACGTGCGACCTGATGAAGGAGCTGGCAGCTGTGACTTACAATTTCTCACTTCTGTGATAAGACAGCATTGTCCTAGTTTTATCCCGTCTGATGGTCTATAAACTATTCATTGTCAAGTGAAGCATTATTTCCTATGGGCAAATGAGCCATGGGGTTGAAAACACTATTTCTGCAGAAAATAATTACCTACGTGAAAGTAAAGGGTGGATTTCGATAAAGCGGAAAGGGGTATGTATTTTTCATTTATTAAATGCTACGTACTCGCAGCAGCCAAGTTGGAAGTCAAGTGTTGCATGGATGCATATTGAAGTAAATAGTGTAATTAGAGTAAAGAAATCTATCCCACAGGACCTCAAAATCAGGTTTTCATTTCCCTTTTCACAAGTGTGTTTCGGACAGTGAAATACATCAGGCATTTTTGTGTCTTGACAACATCTGAAAAATTTAGTGTTGTAAGTGCTCTACGATGAGAAAGAAATTGACTATTAAGCTACGTGCTACAATTACCTATTACTCATGGGTTTTTTTTTTCAGGTCTCTAAAATTTAAGAGATTTAAACATACACTATCGCTTAATCTTGTACATTTTCCTTAAAAATTTGTACAGCTTGGATAGCTGTTAACCTACCTTATGTTACCACCCTTGCTGTTTAATATGTCCAAAATTTTAGGTATGAAGTAAAGGCCCATGAGGACACACTTAAATATTTAAAATGCCCCAAGGTAGCTACGGTAAATGGACAACGCTCTCAGGTATTCACCGGACTGCAGCCTCAGGTACAACAACTGACCAGCAGATAATGGGGTGTACGACCAGAGCTCTGTTTTAGGGGTGATTCCCAGTCCCCTGTACCTTGTGATGGTCTCTCTGTGAAGATGTGAGCCTGGCCAGATAAACAGCGTTCACCCATGAGAGAATTATGACAGCATGAGCTTCTGTCAGAGAATACACTCAACTGAGCATGCCTGTCCTTATGACGGCAGACCTCCAGAGGTGGCTGATAGTATATATTTTCAGTAAACGTAGTGCATGTGGAGAAAAAAAGAATGAAAGGAGAAAGTCAGAAAAGAAGGAAAACCATCTAACTGTGAAAGGAAGAATGCGACAGAATGGTTAATTCAAGGCAAAAAGCGCTGCTGGAAGGCCGTGGGCAGTGGACAAATTTACCCAGGATGAATTCATCAACAATCACAATTCACAGCATGCCCGGTGCCACACTCCACACTGCACGCTGCTGAGAGGCTCAGCCGTTGCAAAAAAAACTCGGGAATGATTCAAGGCCATGGTGAGATCATTGGGAATCTGATGACGTTCTCGAGTAAAAGGAGAACGCTGACGAGACAGGTTAATTGGTAATCATCTACTTTTTTAAAATTGTATTTTATTGATTATGCTATTACAGTGGTCCCATTTTCCCCCTTCATTCCCCTCCACCCTGCACACCCCCTCCCACCCACATTCCCCCCTTTAGTTCATGCCCATGGGTCATAAGTTCTTTAGCTTCTACATTTCCCACACTATTCTTGCCCTCCCCCTGTCTATTTTCTACCCACCGTCTGTGCTACTTGTTCTATGTACCTTGTCCTCCTCTCTCCTCCTCCCACTCCCCTATTGCTAACCCTCCATGTGATCTCCGTTTCTGTGTTTCTGCTCATCTACTTTGTATACGGGAATTCATGCCGTTAAGCACCCCAGGTGCCCACTAAGGCACGTATAGTAACAGGCAGACGACATTGGACATATGTAACCTTCGAAGGCAGCTGTGAATCGGTCCACCGCCCTCCGGAATATTGCAACATCGCCAGGCTTTCCCCACTTGTTCTGTTTTCCATTGAATTAATAATGCACCCGTTATTTATTTTGGGTTTTCCCACTCCCAGAGATGAATGAAAATGCGTG